>JALBCR010004717.1:0-105911 GCA_030710515.1 Abscondita cerata | reverse complement strand
TTTTCTTTACTATCTGGAAACACGGCTTCCTTTGTCCCTCGTAAAATTATGCTGGTGTGAGGAATTGCAAATCATTGGGGGTCTTCACTAACGGTTGCCAGGGGTCGTCCATTGATAGTAAGTACTGCAGATGTTCAAACTCGTCATAGGTCAGCTTAGCTTTGCCTAACATTATTTTAAGAATTATCCTTGACTGATTTGATAAGGCGCTCATAAAAACTACACCCCACCAACTGGCTGTCGGACAGCTTAAAGGTTTTACTGGATCTGCTTGACATTTTAGACTCCTCCACAATCGTTTTCCAGTCCATGATCTTTGAATAGCGCTTGGGAATCACCAAACATTGGTGCCATTATCGCTGTAATACGAAGTCACTGACCTTCGTGGATTGATACAAACCGTTCCAAAACGTTGATAAAGGAAATAGTGTCCAAGGAGGTCACAGGTCTAATGATATACAACGGTAGACTGCATTGCAGGTAAAAATAACGAACCAAAGTTTGCTTTTCATCTTTCAGGTATAGTGACTCCAGTCATGCACGCCTATAGTTGTGTTTACCTCCATCGGTCACACGTTTTAATGGTTAAGGTGCTGGTACTACGTAGCATTTAGATGTGTAAAATTTTTTTGATATGTCGTACATCTGCTTAGTTCCCTAGATATTGTTCTTCTACTCTGCGTAATCCAGAATCTTTCTCGTAACTTTCCCATAAGAAACTGAGTCCTTGCGTGTCCAAAAGCTTATGTGCAACCCATGATCAATCTGATGCACAACGGATGCTTCTTGGGAGTAACAATGTCCATTTGAATGACTCCAGATCGTTTCTCTGAGTGATGGATGTCTTCACGTGATACAACTGATCTTGCATTTTTACGACTGGCAGTTCTTTAAATTTTGGCTCACCATTGTACACTTGTCTTGTATAATTTTAATATCCAGCTCAGCTCTACGTATTTCTGGATACATAAGGAATTTTGTCTTTATTCTTTTCTCAACTGGAACTCGGGCATTGGATATAAATCTCCTTATCCATCAAATGACTTTCACATTTTCTCAATAACTGAAAAATTTTGGTACAAACCATCCACTACAAATGCCCATTAATTGCGTAACGTCCTGGAAATGCTGGCGTCTGATTTGTCCATATAAATCCAGCTCGGTCCCTCTCCCACCATCTGGATTCTAGTAGCTCCTTCGGTGAGCAGCCACGATGGGAGATCTGCCGGATTCTGCTTTCCTGAAACATGTCGCCAGTCCTTTTTGTTAATTCAAGAATTTGTTTCACTCGATTTCCACAAAAGTACCCCATTCATCATTACGTTGAATCCAAGAAATCGCGGTTGATGAATCACTCCAGAGAAACGTTTTAAAGTCGATGCAAAGGGCTTTTTCACAGTTTCGGTCAGCCTTGCTCCCACCAAGCACGCCAACAACTCTAAACGAGAACCGTTGTGATTGGTGCACATGACTCTTGCTTGCACTAACTGAACTATCACGTCATACTGATTCTCAATTTCCTAAATACACGACAACGGCAAAGACATCATCGCTAGCATCACAGAAGGTGTGTACCTACACTTTGCACTTCCAGTTTGTGGTGTCAGGGTAGTTGTATCCTCGGGAGAGTAGAGGCAGCTCCTTTGATCCACTTCATAAATTGCTTCTTCCTTCGGCAACTGCTGATCCCAAGGCACTTTATTCTTCCACGAACGCTGCAGAATTAACTTGGGCTGCACCAACGCTGGACACGTTACACCAACTGGATCAATACTGGCTCACCATTGACAGTATGCCTCTTTGTTCCAGTGGTTTGGGTGACGGGCACGTATTTGACAAATAATGTGTCAGTTTGCTTGATCCACCTCTATCTAAGGGCTTTGTAATAACGCTCTCTGCTCTTGCCTGGCTCCAATCCGCACCCCGCCTCATTAATAAGACAATTTTCCGAAACATTGAATTAGTTTGTTTAATTATATTGATTTTTTGGGAAGAAAAAATCAATTAATTTATTCTCAACAAATTAAAAAAATTTAAAACTAAACGAATTAATACGATGGCTTATAAAATGCACCTTACTTTATCACTTTCGCACAACGGCTACATTAGTATTAACTAGCATATATGCGCTTAGGCGTAGGGAAGTTTGGGCTCGAGACAATAGAACACCAGACACTTTGACGTTAGACATTTTACTGAAGATACAATACGATATGAGATACTTAGGCGCGAGAGATTAAATCATGTCCGTTTATCTTATCCTTTTATGTAACTTTTCCAGTTAGAAGTTATGAACATGTTAAAACAAAACGTCTTCCTGGATTTCTCGAACTGTGCCGAAAAGGTAACCGTAGTTGCCAACGTTTCGCCACCTGACGTAAAGGGAAACTCATCGGGGGAAAAAACTTGAAACAAACAAAAGAAGGTTCAAGGTAGACGACTAAAGGTAATCAACTCGTCAACCAGGCCAGATTCTAAACTGAAAGAATTCTGTGGGAATTAGGAAATACTTGTTTTTCAATAGAAAATCAGGAGGGTATAGAAATCATTAAGCATCC
This sequence comes from Abscondita cerata, assembly GCA_030710515.1. NCBI lineage: Eukaryota > Metazoa > Arthropoda > Insecta > Coleoptera > Lampyridae > Abscondita > Abscondita cerata. The sequence continues at coordinate 103,353 of JALBCR010004717.1, read as the reverse complement.
TGTGAGGGTATTTCGTCGCTATCGAGAGGAATTCATATTTTTAGCGTCCTAAAATTGATTTCTAGTCGAATATATGCCTGTAGCTTAGGCAATTGTAGGTGCGTCCATGCTTGCTGGTACAAATATTTCAAGTGCTAACATTGATAGGAAGTTTATAACTTTAGGTTTCGGACCCTGAATATTCCCATATCGAGAGTTCTGAAAGCACGTCCTTCTTTTTATACTTTAACTACTGACGCATCAAGCTGATATTTTCGTCCGAAATTTAAGAGGATCCGGATGTACTAATTCCATGTTGTTTGGATGAATAACCCAAAAGAAAAAGGGTTATATTAAAATTAAGGGATAAGTCCTTGTCATTTGGTTTGCGTCGTAAGTATAGTTTCTTACAGGTTTGTACGGTTTGCAAAACTTTCTTTTACCACTTATTTTCTATACCCTTTGCAGACAGATTTTTGTTGCACAAGGCCGGTTTCCAGGACATGAATGTCTATACGTGCGCGTATTTCTTCATTAGAGTCTCCTTCTATATTCAACCAGATACTGAGATATTTAAATTATCAACTTTGTTCTATAATTTTGTCGTCCAATAGTAACTCATTGGGATTTTTATTTATTTTTCCTACAACATCCCTTCTTAGTTAGTCTCTTATGACGGTTTGATTTGTTAACCAACTTGATTAGGGTTTGTAGATCTTCGAGTATGACTAAGTCATCTGCGTATCTTATGTTGTTAATGACTTCTCCACCGATCTTTACACCTTCTTGTCTGTCTTGAGCCGCCTGGTGGTTGTAAAATAATCGCTGTACCCTTAGCTGATCATTTGGGGCAGCCCAAGCTATTCATACCTAACCAATATGGTTCCGTTATTCTTACAATCTACTTTCTATGAAACTACCCTCTCTTCGTCTGTTCTGGATGCTGCAGCCGTCAAACCTATTTACAACCGATCGCAGCCTACATCTACCAATAAGCTAAGTTAAACCTTTGGCATGCTTTTCTATTAATATTAATTTTCTAATTTGTCGCAATAACGTACCTGTACACCGCAGTCAATTTAATCAACATAAATTATTTGTGCATTGTTATATGATTTTTGTACTTTAAAAGATCTTTCAAAAATCGTTTAATGTGTTGCGCCTTCGAACTATTTTAGATTTACTGTTGGGGTTAATTAGCCATTTGTAAGTAGAAGCGATCGTAAAATTTTAGACTTCGTCCAAAAACTTTTCTATTTAATAGTTATTTTATTAATTTACATTGTGGTTTTATCTCTATATCATATTATCTATTTGTACCTATATATGTTGTCGTTGTGATTGAGGTCTAGTCATTCTATAATAATTATATTTCTATCATCCTACGGTTTGTTTTCTGTGTCTATGAGTTCCTAGTTGCTCTAGAAGATCCCATGCCACACGTTCTACTAGGTGGCACCCCTTTATCATTTGTCTCTGCAGCTTACAGCTGCTGGCCAGGCTTTCGACACTGCTCCCTAATTTGTAGTTTGTTTACTAATAAACCATAACAACCCCAACAACTAAAATCTCCGCGACCGCGGTTTCAAACTTTCGCTTTGGGGATTCCCTGCGTTAACACCAGCCCTCTCCTATTTCCGCAAACCAATCAGCGACGAAGTTAACTACTCGTGATGCTTCTCTCCTATACGAGTATAATACGGAAGTATTTCCCTAATTACTCAGACTTCTGTTAGTCTAGAATCTGGCTTGGTTGACAAATTGATTATCCGACTTTTACTTGTCCCGGACGTTCGAAAATCTGGTTTCAGATTTAAAAAAAAATCTCTCCCGAGCGACCGGGATTTTCGAGAAATTGCTAAAACAATTTTGTCAAATATTTAAAAAATATAATTTTTGGATTTTTGACGTTCTTCAATTTCGTATTTTTTAAGAAAATTTCCCACGTCTAGTTTTCGAGATGTTACCATCTTTGTAAACATGGTCCTGTATTCTTTATTCCAATTAAATTTTTTTCTGATTTTAACGATGTATTACATGCCCATATTTGTTTGTATTTTAATGGTAAAAAATTAAATTAAAGTTTTGTTGAGTTTTTTTAAATAAGAATATCAGCGGTGTCTTTTTTAAAACTAAAACAAGTTACTTATCCAAATTCTGAAAATGTCCACCATTCTACAAGGGCAGAGGCGCACCCTTTTCATTATTTTATTTTGGGTTTTGCTTAGCTTAGCATTCTAGAGGTTACATGCTTGCTTTATTCTATGAATTATGTCCTCTAAATCTCGATAAGCAGTTTTATAAACCTTATCTTTGATAAAAGCCCATATGGAAAAGTCCATAGGAGTTATATCCTTGTGACCTGAGGACCAATGTATTGGTCCGTTATTTCCAATCCACTGGTTTGATTTGAAATTATTTAAAAATTTAATTCAACGACGATCCAACGCACAATCGTGCTAGTAAGTGGTAGTACTCAAAATTTCCTACAGCAGCTAAAGGCAGAACATCCAAAAAACTTCGTAGCGTTGGAGAGTTTCTTGGAGGAAAAAAGGAACTACTACCTTTTGGTCTAATATCCCAAGCCAAACATTTATCCCAAACTTGTCATGAAATACCGTTTCTTAATCGGACCATAACATGTTTTTTAAAATATCAACGTCACTCCCGCATCATCTCGTCTTAGTACCCAACGGTAAACATTCTACGTTTTGTAAAATCGGTTGGCCTCAGATGTTGCACTTTCTTGCATTGATAGGGTCTGAACTTATAACGAGGCAAAATTTTCTTCGCCCGAATTCTTAAACACCCTCATTTCTTTTTCAAGAAACCTCTCCTTGATTGACATTCTTGGATTTACATATCCTAAAGACTTATAGCTCATTTGTATCTGATATAAGTAAGTTGATGTGGTATAGTCCACAAACCCAGCCTTAAATTAATTTAGTTGTCAAAAAATTAAAAGAAAATGTATTTTTTTAAATTGTAAGCAATACTTAGTCAACATATAAAATTAAATCTATTTTAATTATTCAGGGCTATACCTAGTTCTAGTTATGACTTACAATCCGCAGAAATTTAATAATTAAAGTTTGAAAGGAGTATTTAAATATTCTTCGACTTATTTGTAAAAATTCTTTTTTTACATTAATTTTGAACCGCTTCAAATCAAGGGGCACGAATACATACTGGAGAGTGGTTATACATTTTCAAATTATGTATGTTGCGTTTACTAACATTAAGTCGAACACGAGGAAGACTTTATTTCATTGGCTAGTTCTAGTGTTATGGTAATGAATTTGATTGTTAATGGATAAGACTGGACATTCTAAAATGTACCTCAATAAGCGAATAAAGAATGAAGGTACAAGGTAGCGGCATAATGTTGAAATGTTTAAAAGAGATAGATAGTGCTCTCTTACTTCCACTTCCAGCCATTATCCTTGGAGCCATTTTTTGGATCCATAATATATTGATATTATTGTGCATTGAATTGCCGCACAAAGTGACTCCATAGAGTATATGGCTGTGGAATGTAAGTATAATAAACTATCTTAAGGACGTCGAGAAAAACACAATTCTTTAAACTTCTAATAATAAGTAAAGAAGATGCTAATTTACTTGCAATTGCTTGTAAATGCGCCGACCAATTCAGAGAATTATCGATGGTTAATCCTAGAAGTAGGCAGGTTTTACCTTTGGTGAAATTGTGATTGTCTCCTTATAATAATGTAGTCAGTTTTTTGCTTGGTTCAATTTCATTTTGTTAGCTAAAAACAGGTTTCAGCCTCCTTTAATGACTTTTTGCATTAGTATATAAGATATTTACATTTGGATTTGTGTTCAATAGAGAGGTATCATCTGCGAAAAGAACGCATTTGTTGTTATCCTTAGCAGTGTGGTAACAGACATCGTTGATGTAAATCAACAACAATATCGGTCCAAGGATTGATCTTTGCGGTACTCCATTTTTGGTTGGTTTACATATTGAGTATTTCCCATTTAGATAGTTAATACTGAAAACGATTTTAAACGTGTCAAATGACATCCGAAAATAAGTTTCATTTCTTTTATCAGCATAAAGATCATCGAATAGTGTGTAATATATTTCTTTGCTTAACCTATTCAGGGTGTTTTTCGAAATTTCTGATTCTGTTTTTCTTCTGTTTTTCAATAGAATACTAAGAAGAAGGAGTTCTGCATCGCTCAACGTCATTTTGAAAGTGACTTAAGAAAATCCGAATAATTCCCGAAATAAACTTCGTCTACAGTTGCTCTAAAGTACTAGGAGACTAGTTGATCAATCGGTTGTCCAAGTAGTTGCCCAATAAGTTCCCTTCTACGACTAATAGTGGCCTCCTGAACTCTAAAGCACATTTTTTCAGTTGTTCATACTTGTCTTGAAACTTGATTTTTACATAAAATGTGGTTAAAGTATTATACAATGCGGTAAAAATACGGTTACTATGCGGTAGTGCAGCCACTAGTGCGGAAAGAGTGGCTGATTTATTTACTCCATTTGGAAACGTTTTAAAATAAACTAAATATAAAATCCGATAAATTGATTTTTAAAAATTTACTTACACCATACTTGACACGATAATGTACAGAATAAGATCGCATTTAATTTCTTTTTATTGATGATGATATTGATGGCGCTTATCTGTACGTCAGTTAAACATATAAACTGACTCATATTAGGTGGTGCGCCCTTATTCTGTACATTATCGTGTCAAGTATGGTGTGAAGTAAATTTTTAAATCAATTTATCGGATTTTTATACTTAGTTTATTTTTAAACGTTCCCAAATAGCAGATAGATCAGCCACTTTACTTTTACCGCATAGTAGCTGTACTTTACCCCATAGTAGCCGTACTTTACCGCATAGTAGCCGTACTTTACCGCATAGTAGCCGTACTTTACCGCATAGTAGCCGTACTCTACCGCGTTGTGTGAAAAATCAAGTTTCAAGACAAGTATAAACAGCTGAAAAATGTGTTTTACAGTTCAGGAGACTGTGTGATCTTATGGCGCTCCAGCCAATGAGGAACTTGGTCTTCGGGCTCGTTCTCAAATAAAGCTATCGCGCCGTAAAATCTACTATCCACACTCTAATGTAAATAACTATTACGTAATCACAGACTGTTATTTTGATTTAACAGCATCTAATGACAATTGAAAAGTCACTTATAACGGTCACAGGCCGTTAAGACTCTACACTTTTCTAAATACATAATAATATAAAGAGCACACTGGAGGTAGTGATTTGTAAATCAGTAATAACTTCCTTAATTTTTTAATTCGACAACAGTTTTTAACATTTGTTGTAGAAAAATACCCAAATGTGTGTGACTGCAAAAATTTTTATATACATATATTTTTATAAGAAAAAAAATTTTATTAGAAAATTTCACACAAATTAAGCTACACATTTTAAGAAATTAACAGTTCAGAAAATTTCGCAAAGCTAAACAAACTCAAATGAGAAATAATGGATTTATCATTGAAATGCTAGTAACTTGCAGAAATAAAATAGTATATTGAAAACAAGTGTCACAACAATACTTTTGTCGCACGAAGACAAAGTTTGTAGACCGACTGAAGGGAGTGCGACAAAAAGTAGTTGTGGCACGTGTTTTTCATACTATTTTTTTTTATTTCGCAAAATTTACTTCAAATACTTCAAGAAATAAATGTTAATATTTGATCTAGTGTTTTTTTTTTGGTTTAAAGCTATGTTGGTAGAGTAGTTGATATCCTAATAAAGTTAGCAACAAATGCTGTTGAAAGTTTGCTATCTTCAAAATAATGTGTTGAGATTTTTAATCGCCGTTTAATTCACGAGTTAGTTACAAAACTTTTACGTCGACCGTACTTTGTAATTTTAATAAAATTATATACTTTAATAATTCTAGAGAAGAAATGCTATTGTGAACGCACCTTTGAAAACACCGTTTTGTGAAATTACCACAAATTTATAAAACCTAACTTCATCGTTTTTACTTTTTGTGAGCTTGGCCTTTAATAATTATTTACTTTTTCGTCTTTTTTTATTGCCAACAGTATTTTAATATAAGCTCACCAAGTTGATGGAGAATTAAATTACTCAATTTCGATTGTTTTGTCGAAATAAAATAGTTTTCATCACAGTAAAACAAGAAGACTAATTTTTTTGTGGGAACGGATTGGTGCTTAATCAATATAATGGTCCACCTTCAAAGACAACACCAGAAGTGTTTGACAATGTTTGATATATCATGGATGTAACTTAAGCACATCTTCTACATTATATAATGATTTGTCGCATCATACCGAAGAAAGATATTTATATCCTTACTGTGTGCAAGCAGTTTACCAACTTATTGAGACAATTATCCTGCACATATTCAATACTGTCAATGGCTTTGCAACACTTTTATCAAGGACATATTTGCTTAAGACTCCTTATCGATGAATTTTGTTTTACATTTACCGTTCTATAATTTCACAAACATGTGCATGTAGAGTTTACAAAAACATTTTGTTAAAGTGGTTCCGCTACACCTCCAAAAGATCTTTTCAGGAGTCGGAATGTTTACTTTTATAGTTTTGATTTTTCTTACAGCCTTACTTAAAGAATCTAACTTTTGAACAATGAGTAAATAATATTGAAGAACTACGTGAGAGAATAGTTTGTAAAATAGATGACCTGAACACCCTTAACATGTTATTAAACGTTATCATTGGAATGTTGCATACAGTACAAAATGTCTTAAAAATCACTGTGAACAAATTCAAGATTTATTACAATTGTAGATTAATGTCGATTTGTTATTATTAAAATTTGCTTTGCTACAAATTACGACAGATTTTTTATTTATACTTTCATGTTGTAGTTGATTGAAGATAAAACGACAATATGTATGTATAGTTGCCTATACTAAAATCAATTTTGTTTACATTAATGTAAGTCATAAATGCGCGGTCGATGGAAGAATATTGTGTGTTAAGTTTTGTTTCATAAATTAACATTAAATTTTCTTTGAATATTAACATCTACTTAATAAGAACTAACCAAACAAAACCTTACTTAATTTTCTTACGTCAAAATTAAAACTGTAAATTATTTGGTTATACACTAAAATTTTTAAAATCCCTAAAACAGTACGGAAAGAGCTTCTATTTCCGTATCGTGTACAATACGGAAACAAAGCTATAGAAATTGCGAAATAGAAAAAAAATATTGTAGCGTAGCGTTGTTTGGCACCATCACGTTGGTGATTTCAATAGAATATAGGAATATTCATGGAAGAAATGAGAACGACCTGTGTAATTCTGCCACCGTCCGGTTTGCTCTTAACGAAAAATTCTATGACAACACAAATAAAGTACGATATTGCGATTTTTGTCAAATTATGCGAGAGCCACACTAAAGTTATTCCCAGCTGATGACTCCATATCTCAATATCGACTCGAAATTGCAGTAATAACATTTTTAAGCAACATCTGTGTTTATAATATTTCTAAGATTTTTTAATGCAAAACAAGATTTAGCACACTTTCTACAAATATCATTCACATGTTGCTTCCATGACAAGGACATATCTATACTTACAGCTAGTAATTTGAAGCTTGTTACCTCCTGTATAATATTGTTATTTGATTTAATCAACGCACAACTTGTATAGTTAGACAATATTGATGTAATTGCATACTAACTGTTTTCTTACTATTGAGAGCTAGTTTGTTTGTGGACAGATAATTATTTGCCTTATGCAATGATTATATCAGATTTCTTGAGCGTATTCTTCTCTGTATTGTGTTGTATTAGGGTTATGTCTGCTGCAAAAGCACATCTAAATCCAAGAATATATTCAGTCATATCATTGCAATACACTAAGAACAAAAGTGGTCCCAACACGGCTGCCTTGAGGGACGCCTACATTCCCTACATCTATCTCAGATTCTTTACCATTAAAAATTACATATTGCCTTCTATTTCTTAAATAATTACTTAAAAATATTATGACAGTTACCACGTAAACCATACCGCTGTAGTTTGTCCAGTAACATTTCATGATATACACAATCGAACGTTTTAGTTAGGTCCAGAAATATAGCCATGACTTTGTTGCCTTTATCAAGTTGGTTGTATATTTGATCTAGGATAGAAGCCATAGCAGTTATCGTTGATCTTTTTATGCCGAAACTGTGCTGATTATCAGCTAGTATACTATTTCGTTCTAGAAACGATATAATTCTTTTTGTTAACATTTTTTCTATTATTTTAGAGAAAACTGATAGTAGTGAAATTGGCCTATAGTTTGTCATCTCGTTTGGATTACCTTTCTTAAAGATCGGTATTACTTTGGCTACTTTTAACTGACCAGAAACTGACCAGTGGAGAAACACGAATTTATTATACATATAAGAAAGCGGTTCAATATATGTACACTCATGAAATTTAAAACTGGACACCACAAATTCTGTAAACAAAAGTTTGCACATTGTGAAGCGGGCTTAAGGGTATCATTTACAATTCTAACAGCAGGTAGTCTCAGCAGGGGTTATCTTATAGAAGGACTGTAGAATGAATCATTACACTAAGCACGTTTTAGAAAATAGGTAATTTACGTTGCTTACTTAATTTTTTCTTTAAAGAATATATTTGAAGGTATCGCTAATTAAACACCATAGCTCGATTAATTATCGAATCAAAATTTTGTTTAGGAAATGTTTACAAATGACCAATGTAACAACCCTTAGAGCAATATGACTCAAAGGAAGTAAATTAAACAAGCAAGGATATTCTATTGTTATTGAAACTTATTCATAAAGTAAAAGCCATTTCCTTATAATGCTAATGGACAGGATTTTCTTTAAGTATTAAGATTACAATAGAGGACTTATAAACTTTCGAAAATATCTAATTATAAATATTTACACTGCAATTGCGCTTTTTCCTTAATAATTTCTTAGCAATAACATACACGTTCTTGGTTTTAAGTTGTCATAAATTTGATATGATATAAATTTGTGTTTCTAATATTACATCACAAACTAATCTTTATTCGCCAAAAATTGTTGCTTAAGTTGTAAAGCTTCGTACACACCTGAACAACAAACCGAGCAACAAACATAACAACGAACCGAAAGTCAAACAGAACGACAAACGATCTTTTATGATTTCCACAATCCGAACAACAAACGGAACGTTTGTGCTGTTCCCATAATTATTTTCAGTAGTTTTCAGTTCATATATATTTATTATTGAGAAGAGAAAATTGCGGAAAACAAGAAGATAGTGCCAACCAAATTTTTACGCACAAAGAAGAGTAAAAATTATAATTTACTTCGTTTTTTTTTTATTTTGGAAATTTCCCGCCCAAATGATGCTAATAGGGATTTTTTTCTTGCATTCTTAAACACTGATTAATTTAAAACATTTTTCTTCTGTCAACTCCATAATATTACCTAAAACACAACAAACCCACAAAAGGGAGGACAAAAATAAATAATTTAATTCTCCCGCATAAGTTTGTTCGCCGTTTTGTTTAGATTCGTCCAAACCTGCAAACGCATTCGCGCGCATTTTCTTTGATGTCGGAGAAAAACCGACAAGTTGCGGGAACGCCGCAAACCGTTCGTGGAACAATCAGGACTTGCGAATCTGTTCTAAAATTCGTACGTAGCACCGTCCAAATTAATGTTCCGATTGCCGTTCGGTTCGTTGTTCTGTTTGTTCCTCGGTTTGTTGTTCAGGTGTGTACGAAGCTTTACAATAAGCATATTAATATGAACTATATCTTATGAAAGGAGAGTTATGTAACTATAATTAACGACTTAACGTTACGTTAGTAGATTCCATTTACTATTTACACATATTTTCTTGGAACATTCGATAATTAACTATCGGGATATGATGACCCTATACTTCGCAGGTTGTGCGCAACTGGATACAAGCAAATAACTTGGAGCTGTTACCCTGGCCAGCAAAAGCCCAGATTTTAACATTATCGAAAATGTTTGGGCTCGAATACTTGCTGTTATCCGAAGACAACAAGGGCCAAATTTTATACCAGTAAACCGTAATGCACTAATTGCAGCCATTGATACCGCATGGGAAACGATTAATATTAATTATATTGATACCTTGATAGCGTCAATGAGCAGACGCCTCCAAGAATGTATCAATAATAATGGAGGTCACACCCATTATTGATTTCTTATATTTATTTATATAGTAATACCTTTATTTAAAAAAAGTTTTCATTTAATTTTAAACTATAACTTGGTATCTTAATTATAATTATGTAATAAATTCTTGTCAAAAACTAAATATATACGTTGACAATAAGAATTGCCTTAGTTTTTATTTTCACTTTTATATTAACTACAGAAAAAATGAAACGTCATAAAATATACATTTTGTAAGGACTAAATATTATGAATAGAGAGTTTAATGATTTTTTTAATAACTTACAATAATTAGTAGGTTAGATTTATTTAAAATAAGTAATAATCAGTCAACCCAAATAACCATGTTTAGTTTTTGATTTAATTTAAAAGTTATTGCTTGTAGACGTTTTTTAAATCAAAATTATTTCTAATTTTATTTTGTAAACATTTCCTAAACAAAATTTTGATTCGATAATTAATCGAGCTATGGTGTTTAATTAGCGATACCTTCAAATATATTCTTTAAAGAAAAAATTAAGTAAGCAACGTAAATTACCTATTTTCTAAAACGTGCTTAGTGTAATGATTCATTCTACAGTCCTTCTATAAGATAACCCCTGCTGAGACTACCTGCTGTTAGAATTGTAAATGATACCCTTAAGCCCGCTTCACAATGTGCAAACTTTTGTTTACAGAAATTGTGGTGTCCAAGTTTTAAATTTCATGAGTGTACATGTTGAACTTAAATTGCAATTTTGGCGTTAAAATTAATTAAAAAGTGATATAGTATTACAAATTCAGAATGATTTTGGAAAAACGTAATATATTAGAGTGTGAAATGGACTGACAATTCTAGAAATTCAGAAGATACTTACTCAATGTATTTGTAATAAAACCAAACTTGATAAAATATAAATGGAAAATCTCACTCGTTTTATTATAATTTTTCGTGATATGACTGTTTGGCTTTTTTTCAACTAAACCATGTTTATTTTATATATACAGATTTTTTTAAGTCTATTAATGACTTTCTTATTGTAGGAGTTATCCTGCATTATTACTATTCACATTCTTTTTATATATCACAATTTCTTTAAAACTAATATCACAATAATATTCTAAAATATTGATAAATGTTGAAAACATTTTTTCAGTGCTACCTCACTATTGTATACATCGAGCCACTTTTCTAATGTAAGATAATCACATAGTATTTTTGTTTTTTCACTATATGATCGGCACTTAAACTGCTCATTTCTCTTAGCTATTTTTATTGGAAAACCAATTTTGTGCAGAGGATCAGATAGGCCGTTATGTATAATTTCCTTTAAGCTTAATCTATCCCCAATGTTAGTAAAAATGTAATCAATAGCACTAATTGAAGTTTTCCTATCCTAGTAGCCTGTGTGAATACCGTACTTAGATTAAAGGAATTCATTATATCATTTAGGTCGTTATATTTTACATCATTAATTAAAGCGTTTATATTCAAGTCACCACAGATAATAGTTTTATTTGTGGTTTGTTTGTCATTTATTGAGAACAAGAGTTTTTAAAGTTTGTTTAAGAATAATGTTACTTTTACTTCAGGAGATCTATAAACACAAATTACACTGATGGACTCATAGTTCAGTTTAATTTTAATTCCTGTACACTCAAACACCTTTTCAGTATTTAAACATTCCAACTCTGGTATGGCTTCATAAGATTAGCCACACTTCACAAACACTATAACACCACCATGAATAAAGACTTTTCTACTAAAGTAATTTCATAGCCAGTTAAGTTAATGAGTTGAGTTTCATATTGAGAACACCAACTCTCGGATACACAAAACACATCAGGTTTTTCCTCTTCAAGAAAAACTTCAACTTCATTTATTTTATTTTTTAGACATTGCATATTTAGATGAATAATAATAAAATTTGGAACATACGGTGCCAAGTTGTTTGACTGCTGCTCGCGGTTCCCTCTTGGACATCTTCTACAGCTTACTTGGTTAATTGCTATATTTCATAATTTGTTTTACGTTTTTTTCATCTATATGCTTTTGCAGTATCGCTGCAAGAACGATCAAATCAAGAATGATTTAGATCTAACTGTAAACCAAGATTTTGTTTGGCGCAAAACAGTTAACACATTTCGTAGTATTTGAACAATTTTTTTCTACATGGTCACTATCACAGCATTTTATGCACATTTTACCGTTTTTGCATTGGGAAGACGTATGATTGAAGTTAGCGCAGCCAAAGCACCTTAAAATGTTGAAATATTCATACACATCACAACAATCCCATTTGATATTTAATTTTCCAAGTTTAATTATTTGAAGAAAAGTTTGTGGATCAGTTTCAACTATTGCCATGTATTTAGTTCTCATTTTCTTTATGACAAGCATTTTCTAGAGTGTTATTGAATTTAACGTAGGATTTTGTTTTTCAATACAGTTTTTATTTGTGATTCGTTAAGTTCATCAGACATACCTACTATTTTTATTTTAGGGTTGAGTAATTCAGGTTTTTTAATAGAATAATTTGGTCCAATTTTATTTTTTGCTTCCTGTTGAAGTTTTTCAATGTTTCCTTTTTTATTACACGTTATTACAACACCTCCATTTTTAAGTCTCCTTACTTGTGAAATCCCTATTTCCATTTCATCTGGTTTTAGTATCTGTTGTACTTTTTGAATGTTTCATTACTCGTTTGTTGGGTTTTAGGTTGTATCACCATAACTTCTTTATTTTTTTTTTACCATATCACTGTACGTATTAATCGTGTATTGGGGTTCTTCAACCCTAATTAATAACTATAATTATTTTCACAGTTCAATAAAATGTCTGAAATAAATAATATTTTGCAAGAAATTGAACTGATAAATATTACGACATGATTGTTATTGATAATATACGAGAAAATATTTATGCGTACTGCCCCTTTTGGATAATTTTCGGAAACAGAATTTAAGAAAAAAATATAGTCTCAGAAAACTGTCGTCAATTTGATAAGAAATGATATAACACCCACAACCAATTGAGGAGTGAATATCTCCATAATTATAAATGCCATAGAAAGTTATCAACATGAGATTAGTAAACACAAGAAGCAATGCATAGAATTTACTAAATAAAATTTAAAAGTATATATTTTTAGGTGATCTGCACGGTGTCAGCCAATCGTTCGTTAGTAAAATCGTCCCCTGAAGACATGAATGAGTAATAAGCAAAATTTTTATGCACTCAGAAATTTTCCTTGTGTGGTAGGGGTGAATAGACTGTTCCTATTTACGCATAACAAAACTCTAACAGACACTATCCTAGGCTGTACTGGTTGTGGACAGGGTTTTATTGATTAAATGTGGAAGTCATTGCGTAGTGACTCGATGACGCGGTAGCGTTCACGATTCACGTATATTTGCTAATGGTCGGTTGATGAACAATTTTGAAGTAAGTAGGAGTATAGGTTTTTTATTCTTTAGGTAGTTTTTGAGCTAAGACAAATCAAAGGAGAGGAATATTATTTAGGTATCTAAGCGATAGCTTTAATGTTGAAACACACGTGTCGATAAAGCGAGTATAACTTGTACAGAAGCATAACACGCAACGAAAGAACACCTGATGCAGCATTTCGCTCTTATTATGAGCTCATCAGAGGTGTATACTTAAGTGCGGTATACAACTGTACAAGACGGCGGTTGGTCTTTAAGCTTCTCGTGGAGCAATGAACATAAGTAAAATGTGTGTCTTGTGATATCTCGTGTGAACCTCTGATGAGCTCATAATAAGAGCGAAATGCTGCATCAGGTGTTCTTTCGTTGCGTGTTATGCTTCTGTACAAGTTATACTTGGCATTATCGACACACGTGTGTTCAAGCATTAAAGTTATCACTTAGATAGCGCTATGTATTAAACGCACACATGTCGTCACAGTTAACTGTTGGCATTTTTCTTAGTTTATACTATTCACACGTGTCAATGTTTACACGAGAGATGACGCAAGACAATAAATTTGAAGTAGTAGACCATTTAGTAACTGTCAAGTTTGCAAATTGTTGTTTGTTCACAATTTCATTTTTGAACTTGATAATAATGCCAAGAAAATAGTTGGGTTTTTTAAAAGTTGGGTATGACTCTTCTTGAAAGAACGTAGGTCGTAGTATCTGTTTATTTTAGTTTGTATTTTATCCAGTAGATGTCCTTGTTGTATCACAACAAACCGACGAACATAACCTGTTTTGTAGTGATTTGTAAATGTCTTGAATACCATTAATACTTGTACAAATTGTGTATATGACGGGCACAAAATGTAAAATAGTACCCTTAAAATGAACAGTAATCACGTAGTTTTTCAGAACTCGATTGAATTAATTTTTAGATTTAAGATCCGCAAAGCGAACATTTGATTCTGTATTCGTTGCTTATGCAAAAACATGTATGCAGTCGTTCAATTAGGATACGTAGAAAACAATAAGAGTTACTGTGACCTGAGTTCAAAGTTATTTGATCAATTTCATATACTTTCGGTATAGGATTTAGAAGCACTAATGCTAATAATTTCTCTTAAATATATGCTTTTCAAATAGTTTTTCAAATTTCATTTTTCATTCATCTTTTGTAGAGAATGTATTGGTACTTTTTCAGGCAATTTTGAGTGATAACTTGCGTTATCTAATATTATTAAACTAGGTTCGCATAAATTTGGAATCAAGTCTTCGTTGAACCATTTTGTAAATAGTTCTGTACACATATAGCCATGATAGTCAGCACTTGGATATTTTGTTGAAAACAACAGTGATGCACCTTGTATGAAACCTGTTTTGTTTCCAGCATTTAATACAATAAAGATGCAATCAAACGTAAATAAAATCTAAATTAAATTACAATTGTCGAACTAACCGTTTTCCTTCTCCCATTCCCTTTGTTTAATGCTTTTTCGTAAAAGAATCATGCCAACTTTTTGCAGACTACCTAGAAAGTATCCAAGTCTCATTTAAATAAACTAGTTCGTACAATTTAGTTATGTAATTTTTAGTATATTCCCTTACAATTCAAAGTCTACTAACTGCAATCTGTGGTAATTCAAAAAGATCTCGTCTTCCATCGTCTAGTTTAAACGAAAACCCATAGAATGAAGAAGTTTTCGTAAACTACTTTTTCTAATGTTGAAGACATCACAAGTTGAAAGTTCCTTTCTATAATAGCGACAGTAATATGAAGTCATACAATTAATTAATTCATAAAGTATTATACGTTTTGAATGTAAGTCATAAATTTTTCGTTTTACAATATCCTTGACATAGTCGTCACCATCACACGATTTGGATTTTTCTCGGTTGCGTTTCTTTGATGGTGTACTTGAACGTTTATTAACTATTTCAGTTTCTAAAAGTATTTTTTTTTTATTTTAGATTTGGTATTTATAGAAATGCCACAAACTTCTAATGTACGCTAATATTAAGAGGGTATGTGCCCTGGTGTTGAGATGCATAAAACAG
Source organism: Abscondita cerata (assembly GCA_030710515.1). Lineage (NCBI taxonomy): Eukaryota > Metazoa > Arthropoda > Insecta > Coleoptera > Lampyridae > Abscondita > Abscondita cerata. The sequence goes on along the minus strand of JALBCR010004717.1, from coordinate 87,726 downwards.
CGATCGCAATATAACTATTTTCTATAGAAATAAAGTACATACAACGTTCAAACAAAAAAATCTAGAAAGAGAAATCATGAGTCTACGCCCTCGTGTAATAAGTTTTTAGTTTTTCTCAAAATATATGTTTTTGAAGGAACTAAACTTTAAAAAATAACCTAATAACGTGATAATGTATTCTTCAAAATATGTTTTTAATTGCATTAAAACAAAATTTTAACACATGACGGGCATGTATTGATGGTTCAAGATTTCAAAAATGTTGTTAAAAATCTATAATCACACATAAAATGCTTTTGGTCATAAATGCACGGAGAACATATAATAATTATTTTAAGTTTACACATTGTAATACAAAATACCTGCATAGCAGATGCAAATAGAAGGAAAGAAGCCAGGTTTTCACGTTCTCATTCAAAATACTTCAGAACGTTTATAATTACCAGATGTGTTTGTGATTTTAAGTGCTTATTTCGTAGCCTCATATGGAAAAATTTGTAACTTAAAACAAGTCAAATGTATATTATAATAATATACGTAAAATAGCAACAAATTATTGAAGTTTAGTTTACAAAAAAAGTGTTTTCTGTATGGGAAATTTAATCAAAACACATGGTATGCAAACGACAATAAACAAATTTGACAGAAAATGACGGATACGATACGACGTACGTTTACGACACTGCCTATGCTTAGTATGCAGGACATATGCATTCATTCTATGTTACTCTAAGAGCGTTTAGTTCTTAATGTCACAAACAAAGAACGATGATTTCGGTTAATCATTTCTAACATCAAGGTCTGACTCATACACAACTTAAAACCGAACCCAAATATATGTCAACATCAACATTTTGTCCAATTAAGTGATTTTTGAACGTGGCCGTATTATTGGTATGAGAGAGGTCGGACTTTCACTAAGAGAAATTGCTCGTCGTGTAAACCGAAATGTTTCATCGGTATTGAGATGTTGGTCCAAATGATCCGAGGAAGGGATTCAACATCGTCGCCGGCGATCTGGACGTCCTCGGAGGACTACAGATTGCGAAGAACGTCTCTTAAGAGTATTGGCCACAAGAGACAGATCTTCAATAACTCGTTCAATTGCAAATGATTGCATGAGAGGTGTAGGACTCAGAATGTCAATGTCATCTGTTTATCGCCGGATAAGATCTTATGGGTTGCGTTCATATCATCCATTTTTATGTCTTCCTCTTACACCACTTCACCGTCTACGCAGACTTGAGTAGAGCAACGAATGGGTTAATTGGGCGCAAGAGTGGCATCAAATTGTGTTTAGTGACAAGTCCCGATTGTGGGCCCACGATGATCGTAGTAGGGTCAAACGGATGCGTGGAAAACGTAAAAATCTAACATTTTTTATGGAACGCATTAACGGCAACCTAAACGCAGCTGGTTACATTGCTAATGTGCTACAACCCGTTGAGTTTCCATATCTTCAGAGGCTGCAAAATCCCATTTTCCAGCAGGATAATGCGCGCCCTCATACGACAAGAGTTACAACACGGTTTTTGGAAGAATCTATCATTGCCGTTCTCTAATGGACTGCTCGGTCGCCTGATTTGTCGCCCGTTGAACATGTATGGGATATGATCGGTAGGCGACTGGGTAATTTATCACCCCTCCAGATAACGTACACGATCTCCAACTACGGATTCAAGAAGCTTGGGACGATATACCACAAGCAGCTATAGATCACTTGATTGATAGCATGCCAAGTCGTCTAAATGAGTGCATAATAAATCGAGGCGGAGCAACTCATTATTGAAAAACTTTTAAGCTTTTGTTTTTTGTTATTAAATTTTAATCATTACTTTGTTTCATGAAAATAGACGTTTCCTGAAAATTTCAATAAAATCGTTCAACAACTTCTAGGTGTTGCAATTTTCCTCGAAGTCAGTATATAATAAAAAACTTAAACTTGACAATTTTTCTTTCGTGTAATGATATTACTTTTATGGGTTTTAATTTCCTTCTTCTAGTTTTAGTTGATGGTGTCTCAAGAGGTTTTTCAATAGATTTGCTAGTTTTCCTTTGCTATATTATTATTCCTAAAATGTTCCTATACACTTTGGTCTTATACAGGGTGTCCCACCGGGAACGCCATCGATAGATTATAGAAAAACTGTACATGGGAAAATTTGAAAATTTGTAGTATACTAACATCGACGGGGCAGTTCCGTTAAAATATTTTCAAGATGGCGACACTTTCGGCTATACCGGAAGTAGGTGTCAAATTGCTTATTTTAAATGGAACATCCTATATATTATTCTATTTTGGATTTTGTGTATAATGTCTTATACCTACTAAGTCTAACTGTTTTGGACTTATTTTAAATTTTATGTCAAAATGACGTTTTCAGGCCTAAACAAAGTTATAAAATTTTCCTATACTAATGCTTTTATTATTTAATTGGAATAGGTTTTTGTAGCAGGGGATCTATTTTAGTGGGCTATGTCGATATTTTGATAATAAATTAATACAGGGCGATCAAAAAAGATTAAAATTAAATTCAAAAACACGTCAAAAGTCATTTTTTTAAATGCAAGCACCATGTTTTTATAACTTTATTTTATTTAGCATCAAAATAAGGTTGACTTTGTACAAGGTTGTCTATTCAAAAATTCATGGTTTTCGAAATATTGGCAATTTAACTTTTTTTGTTGCATGAATGCTATTGTATTTCTTTAATATGAATGGTTATTCCTAGTTGGCCATGATGGCGTTAGAAAACAATCATCTGTCAAGGATATGTCAAATTGTTAAAAATTTTCAATAATCATGCCGGGACGCTTAAATTATACAAACGAAGATTACTTAAATTTATTTATTATTTATGGACAATGTGATAAAGTTATATTAAGAACATGTGTTACAGTTAATTGTACCGACTGTGAGTGTTAAAGTGCATATCGTTACCAAAGCGATAACTTTAAATGCTTGAAACACACGTGTGTCGATAAAACCAGGTGTTCTTTCGTTGCGTGTGTAATACTGTACAAGTAATTACTTGGCTTTATCGACACACGTGTGTTGAAAGCATAATAAGTTATCGCTTTGATAACGATATGCACTTTAACACTCACAGTCGGTACAGTTAACTGTTGGCATTTCTTAGTTTGATACACACAGTTTGACATATCCTTGACAGATGATTGTTTTCTAACGCCATCATGGCCAACTAGGAATAACCATTCATATTAAAAGAAATCAATAGCATTTGTGCAACAAAAAAAATGTTAAATTGCCATTATTTCGAAAACCATGAATTTTTTGAATAGACAACCTTGTACAAAGTCAACCTTATTTTTGATGCTAAATAAGATAAAATTATAAAACATGGTGCTTGCATTTAAAAAAAATGACTTTTGACGTGTTTTTGAATTTAATTTTAATCCTTTTTTGATCGCCCTGTATTAATTTATTATCAAAATATTGACATAGCCCACTAAAATAGGTCCCCTGCTACAAGAAAACCTATTCCAATTAAATAATAAAGGCATTAGTATAGGAAAATTTTATAATTTTGTTTAGGACTAAAAACGTCATTTTTGACATAAAATTTAAAATAAGTCCAAAACAGTTAGACTTAGGTATAGGACATTATACACAAAATGTTATTTAGTTTATGAGTGAGTAATAAAGGAGAAATCACAAGACCGGTCGTTAAGAAAAATATTTTATTTTAGTAAATATTGTTTAAATAACTTTTTGACAAAAGGAAAATAATTCGGCCCAAATGTCTACACATTTAGTATTATGTTTTTATTTCATTAGGCAGATTAGGAACTAAATACGTAATAACTTCCTAGTGTGCAGAGAAAACATTTCAACGTGAAATGCATAATCCCATACTTTTCCTAACTTTCCGCATGCATGGTAATTGACGCATTACAATTTGATTTTGGATAAAAGACATTAAAACAGATTGCTATGAGTGAATTTTTCATATGAATGCATGAGTGTAACCAATGTTTGAAATACTAGGCACTTGCTGAAGTGTTTAATAATCAATCACATAATTCAAACCGCATTGTATCTGCAGAATCATTAATAAGATTAAAAACTATAATTTCGTGTTTTGGGATTTATGCCATAGAACGTGACAGCCATTATATTAAGGAAAATCAATTTTCTAACTGAGGAAATGCTAACTTGCCAACTGGGTATTGTTTTCTAGTTATTATTTTGATACTCTACCAGCATAAATATCTTTTATTTTCTTTTATTACATTTTATAAGAAAACACTCTTCTATCATTTTGAAATACGATTTAATAGCAATCATATTTTTCCGCAACATTTAATTTATATTACACTATATACGCACTAAAACGATTTATGACAATGACGCGATTAATTAGAAATTATATGTTAAATATTGTGCAATCAATAAAAGGTTGGAAGCGTGTTGATAAATTTTAATAAATTTTGCGTACGATATTTTTAACAAATGTAATTTAAATATTTATAAAGGAATTACGTGTTGACGATATTGATTGACTTAATCAAGTTTTGCAGTTGTTTATGCTAGGATTAACATTAAACACGATATTTCAAAATTTTAATATTTAATATACTATACGTACTGTTTTGTGAAAATAATTATTAATGACATTTTACTTTTCAATGAGTCTATTTTCATCAATTAACTAGTACTTCTTGATCAACAAAGTTAATTCATTTTTAATTTGATTGAGGTGCCTTTTATCCAACATTATTAAATTATGTACCTACTCTAACAATGTACATTGATTTAAGTACCTACCAATCTTTTAAAAAGAAAACCTTTAACCTAAAGGGTTTATTCGATAATTTATTATTTGCAACAGTGACAGCTTTTCTTTCTTCTGTTTGACCTGCTCTATTCTTAATTATTCTACTATTATAAGCAAAATTTTCATTACTTACTAACAATGTCTTCGAAAAATTATTGAAAAACGTTGATGCCTTGTGCTGCATTTACGTTAGTTATACTGTACATTATATTCCACACTTGTAACGTAAATTATTAATTTTGTGACTTTAATTTAAACTATTTCTTACAAAATTAGGTTCTAAACAATTATGTGTGATACATTGTTAAATTTGTAATAAAAAACACTACCTTTACAAGATGTTTTTGTATGAGGCCATATAAAAAATAAAGTCTGATGGTTTCTCCGAGATGATGTTGTATTAAAAGTTTGAAAGCACTATTTTCTCAAGCTCTAAAAGTGTCAATTAAAATGTTTTTAGATTTTTAATATTTTTAAAAATAAGCTCAAAAAAAATACAAAAATAAAAATCAAAAAATTGATTTTTTGAAAAATCTCAAAACGAAAACTTTTTCAAACACCATGTAAATATACTCTTAATTCCCCAACTTTTTCGCAATTTGAGCAACCTTGTATCTTTTACCGTTTTCAAGATCCCCATGACCTTCATTCTTATATTGGATACAGTGTATATCTACTGGACATTTGCGTTGAGTAAACTACACAACAGACTAAGCATGCTAACAGATAACTGTAAACGACGGATGAATGTTTTAAATGCAAATCGTTATCTAAGCGATAAGCGATAACATCCGTCGTTACAGTTATCTGTTTGCATTGCTTAGTTTGTTGTTATTCATACGTGTCCCTAATTACACGAGATGTCGTTAGACACACATTTTACTTATATACAACAAATATGACAACATTGCTAATTGAGTGTAAATTAGAATAAAAAAAGTTCGACAACATAATGTAATATTTCAATGAACGGTAGTATAAATAAATTTGAACTGCCAATATCATAAATTAACCCTGATTGAGGCAATCTTAATCCGCTTTCTACTTTATAACTGCTAGCTACTATAGTAACAGTCACCAATTTACGGAGTTCTACAATCACGTTCACTGTTCACGGCTGCTTCGCTATTAGCTGACGAGTATTTGAAGGGAATTGCAAATAGACTGCGTTACACCACACTAAATATGTATCATTTTATTTCTATTGGTTTGGTGGTCCGTTTCATGATCATGTGTAAACTGCACACTACATGATCAAAACGTGATAGCTATTTTGCTTCGTAAATTTTACTATAGTTTTGTACAAAGCCATAGCCATAGGGAATGCTGATACAGGACCAAAAGATGATCAAAAAGAAAACTATTATAATATACAGTATGGTTCTATTTAAAATAAGAGACTCAATGAAAATTGAAGTTGTCGAAGTTTGACCTCATCTTTGAGCACCCTGTACAATTTGAAACATTTGTAGTTTATTCACATTTTCACATATTCCACATCTCTTGAACGTATGACAAAAGTTACTACCATATGGGTAGTTATTAATTTTCAAATTTGATTAGTTTTGGTCTAAGATTTGCTTAATATCAAAATATCTCAGAAAATATTAATTTTAGTAAGAAAATGCCAACAGTTAACTGTAACGGCATGTGTGTGTTAAAGTGCAAAGCGCTATCTAAGCGATAGCTTGTCATGAACACACGTTGCCGATAAAGCCAAGATAAATTGACAGAAGTACACACGCAACAGGTGTTCTTTTTGTTGCGTGTGACTTCTGGTACAAGTTATCTTGGCTTTATCGGCAACGTGTTACAAGCCAGCCTAAAATATCAAGTCGAATTCGAATCTATTACACAAGCTAGTATTGGTGGAAATTAAATGTTTCATAAAAGCTTGCTTACATTTAATTAATGCAATCGTATGCATTAATTTAGCGCTAACGTGAATGCTTAAAAATGGTGTCGTCTACCAACACGATTTAAACGTGTGCCTTCGGTTTTGCATCTACACCATCACAGTCCTTAAATGTGATGACTTTGGTGCTAATATTAATGCGTACAATTGCATTAATTAAATTATTATTTTTTATTTTATAGGCTGAGAGATAGTCTATCACATAAAATGCTGTTCTATTAACGTTAAATCAATTACTATTCTGGATTGCATTCTTTGTATTGTTAAGGACGTTGAAAATCAACATCCTTAGGCCGGTCGCATACTTATACGATATTTGTTTCCGACATGTCTACGACACGTTTTCAACATGTTGCTTCGACTACCACACAGTGTTCTTGGTGGAATTTGTACACAAGCAGATCCACCGCTGGTCGCTAACAAATAGTATACAACACTGCTTGCCGCAACTTCAAGCGACATTTGTGCAGCGTGCAGCGGCCCGTGTATTTCATTCAACATTAAATTTGTGCAAAACATAGAAGTAGAATGTTTGTATGATCACACTTTGGAAGATCACTCAAATCTGTCCAAAACAATAAAAATCGAGGTATTCTAGAAAATGACAGAAATTTTACTGGATCTTCAATAATTACTTCACTAGTACAACCTTTAAATATTAGCGGTAATATATGGACGAACCAAATATTTTCGAATATTTTTCTTCAGCCGCTTTAGAAGAATTACTGGGGCATCAGAACAAAAGAACACGGAAACATCCAACTTACTATGGAAGTCGAAGAAAACGGACGTTTACCGTTTCTGGACGCTATCCCATAGCGTCTCTTGTAAGATGACACAAACGGATCGATATCTACATGCACCCTCGGACCATCATCCAAGGCAGAAGAGATCCGTGATCATTACACTTCCACCCCAATCACAGAAGATAACCGACACAGAGAGCAGACTAGCAGAGGTATAATACGCCAAGGAGACCTTACTAACAAATGAATATACAGTGGGAGAAATCAGAAGAGCTTGTACGACAAAGAAGACGAAGAATGCTCCACAACAGCAGCTAGTAAGTTATGTCAATACTAGTACGTTGCTGGTGCCACGGATAAATTGCGCAAGAAGAAGAACATAAAAGTTCGATACCACACCGTCAAGAAAATCCACCAGATCGTCACTAACATCAAGAATCTAATCCCTGAACTTCAATCCAAAGGTATCTACCAACTACAATGCCAATGAGGGAAGTTTTACATTGAACAAACTGGACGAATTATAGAATGTAGGATCAAGGAACACCGACAAGACACAAGACTTGAACACACAGATAAATCTGCAGTCGCCAACACAACAGCTTCAAGAAGGGGATCATGCCATTAACTATAATAAAGTGAAGTAAATACTATTACCAACGGATAGTAAGGAGTCGCACGAAATTATGAAAAATCCAAAGAATTTTTACCGATAAGGTGGATGGCAGATTAGCAACGCTTGGAAACTGTCAATAGAGAAGAACCCGAAAAAAAAAGACTTTATCAGACTACCATCGCGAAAACCCGGAAGATCATTCTTCATCACACAACGGCCGTGAAAGCCTGCATACTACTAACTAAACAAAAATGCAACCGTACATACATTAAAGTGTGTAACATTGTTCGCTTTTTCAATTGTGTTGCCCAGGCAATTTTTTTATTTTAAATTAATATTATTGAATATACAGGGTGTCAATTTTAAAACATAAAGTTTATATAAACATAGATCCTAAACGGCTTTGTTTTATTATACGGAGTGGTTTTTAATTTAAACTATGCATAATCATACTGTATTGTTTTGAAAATAACAAAAAAATAAAAGTGCCATGTAGGTTATGTTTTGAAAGTAACACAAAAAAATCACTAAATTTATAATAAATAAAAATTGAATACCATAATTTTTATTTTAATTGAATCTCGGGTGTTACCTCTAAGCAAGCCACTAGTAAAATAATACAAACCATTTTCGTAGCAAATAGTTTAAAACATTCTTCTATATCCGTTAAAAAATGCACTAAGTTTCAACGTCATACAAAGCGTCATTTAGTTAGTTATTTAGGAAAAACGTTTTTTTTTAATTACTTTAACGCCCGTATAATAACAACAAAGCCGTTTAGTACCTATGTTTATATAAACTTTTTGTCTTAAAGTTTAGTAGGGAACAACATCCCAAAGTTTGGCCACATAATTCATTAACCTTCTGTAGAGACGAATGAAGGTCACTTGATTACTGTAGTTTCGAAGAAAAAGTTCGGAATACTAGTAAAAATGAATATGGTCTATAAGACCAGTTTTTTGAAATATACTGCAAAATACCTTTTGATTTAACTGCTTATACCCTAAATCCCAATTTTATCAACGTCGTACAAATGGTCTTTGAAATACCAAATTAAAAAAAAAATTTTGCTTATGACATTTTTAAGCTCAGGTGAAAAAACAGATGTATTTTATAATGATTCCAGTAAAAGAGAATGTTTTTTTAAATATTCTCTCTCTAAAATCCTTACTATAAAAAATCTATAAATCAAGCTTCGTCAAAATCGAATCAGTAGTTTTCGAGGTATCGTATTTACAAGTTGGACAGTTCGTCGAAAAAAGTGAACAAAGGTTAATTAAAATTTACAATCTGGGACAATATTGCATCTTAAATACAAGGTGTTTCCAAACTTATGCGAAAAAATTTAGGAAGTGACTCCTCATCGAAAAGTTTTTTTTTCTATAAATGAGTTACACCCTATCAAAGGGGGTTATTGAAATTAGGTTTTTAATTTTTCTCACAAATATGAGTTAAGATAGAAACGTGAGATTTTAGTATGTTACATCTACTCATAAAAGTCTATTTTTTAAATATTTTTACATTCCTCAGAGTTGTAAGGGGTGAAATTAAAAACTCCCTTTAACATTTTTATAACAACTTTTGTGTTGAATTTTAAAATGTAAAACATGCATTACATTTGCTACATTACTTAGAAACTCATTTATAGTATTTGGTGTGTTAGTTTTTCCAGTGCAGGGTTTGCTTTGAACATTTTAGAGAAAAAAAGTAGTAGGTTGTTACGGTTTTATTTCCCGTATTTAGGACGTAGGCCGTGAGAAGTCTTAGAACGTGTGTCGCAAGTAGTACGGTGCGACAAAAAATCGTAATTAGCGCGCATGCTGCTAATTTGCTATTGGTGGAAATTTAATTCGATTGAATTTTCGAGACGGACAGCGGACATTTTTCCTTTCTCGTTTGATACACGTGGGTGTTTTAGCATTTCCTCTGAAGTGAAATTCTCACCAAAAACTATTTAATGTGGGCTTCACAATTCCCAATACAAATTGGCGTTTACATTTAATCTAGCTACATTCACCGTGAGAATTTGGGTTTCTTTCCTATTTGTTTTAATTCTGATTGCTACATATGCTTTTAGCACGTTGTGTACGATACTGGGATAACTTTCGAGGGTGCCGGAGTAGCTAACTAAGAACCTTCTCTATAAATGAACGACAACACCACGACTCTGCAGTAATCAAGCCGCAGACCAACGGTTAATACCACGTCTACAGAGGTTGGCTATGTTGCATACTTCCAGCGAGGGAGCCACTTGTGTGCTGTTCTTCTCCGCACACCACACCTAAGAGGAATCCCTGTTTCTATCTACCTTCCCCTAACTGTCGATACCTTCGCTAGCAGAATACTGTCATTCCCGGAACTACACTCGACGTATTACAGCTAAGTTTAGTATTTAAATCACTTACTCATAAATAATAAGGCGTATGAAGCACGAGTACAGATGACATAAAACGGCTCGATAGTTGATATTTAAGTAACTTTTATTCGGTGTATTCTCTTCAACCGGAAGTTTGTTTAAATCAGCTCAATAAGGGCTGGGGTGCTTAATTTAGAGCGGTTGTCGCGGACACAAAGGCCTTTTGGGTTTGCGGGAGGTACTACCATTTTTTCTGTTGTTTAGTTTTAGTGTAACTCGCCGTGTAAATGATATTATGTGTACGCAGAGCCTTAATAAAGCCTACTTTTGTTGAATTTGAATGAGAAATTTTAACTCAAGCGTTTAACTAAAGCTCACCTGAAATTCGATCATCTTAACTAAAAGCCTGATTTATTGTAATCGAGGCTGCTGCTAACGTCCCGTAACTGTATGCGACAGTCTTTCTATTTCTGTGACATTATCGTAGCATTTGCTCTCTCTCTCTCTCTCTCTCTCTCTCTCTCTCTCTCTCTCTCCTCTCTTTCTCTCTCTCTCTCTCTCTCTCTCTCTCTGACTTAGGTTATATTCTTTGTAGCGTTTAGTAGTACCGTATAAATAAATACATTTTCAGTTACAAATTATTATTATTAACGACCAATAACAACAGGATATGAGGACGAAAAATAAAATTGAAGTAAGGTTCAATAAAAAGATTTTATTGTGAAGTGTATGGAAAATAACAGTTTGGTTGAAGTCAAATTAATAAAAAAAAAGGCAGCTCAAGTAGTAGTAAAGAATATTTTTAAGATAGAAGGAAACTATTGGCAATGAAGCTCAAAGATAATGGTAACCTAGAAGAATTTATGATGGAATTCGATGATATAATAAGACAATTAAAATCTACTGGACCCAAAATGGATAACAAGAAATTGTATGTAACTTATTGTTGGCAATGCATTGGAATTCATTTGATACTCTAGTTACGATGTTGGAAAATGTATCGGAGAAAGAGTTAACTTTAGAACTAGCAAAAAACTAAACATAAGAGCATAAGTAGAAAGAAGAAATGCTGTGGATGAAAAGAATGGGAATGACACACATGTTGTGAAAGCAGCACCATTTTCTATAAGTCGTATGGGTGTGTGTTACAATTGTGGAGGAAAAGGTCATTTTAAACGGGATTGTAAAAGCCAAATCAGAACAATTATGGAAGATGAACATACGAGTCAAGAGGTCGAGGCGGATATGGTCGACGAGGTGGAAATCATCATTGTAATTACAATCGAGGAAGAAATTATACAGAAATGGTTATCAAGAAAATCCTGAAAGGAGCATGGTTCCAACAACTCAAAATGAAAATATCAATAGGACAACTTGCTGAACAGCAACACGGTAATGAAGTTAATCACCAACAATTTGTTTTATGTCAGAAGGGGGCGACGTTGAAACATAGGGATTGAAACTGTAAGTAGATACAATTTGATTGATTTCTATATTGACCCAGGGTGTACCGATCATTTTGGTAAACAACAAAAAAGCTATTTTTCTAACTTAATAATGTTAAACACTCCAATAAGAATAGTTTGTTTGTATAAGAATAACAGTTAATGGTTATTAGAACAATTTATACAAAATTTCATTTGAGGTCGACAGTAACGAATGTTTTAATGTAGAGAATGAAAATGTACAGACAAAATTATGGCATAGAGGTTCGGGCACATATGTTGTTCTAATTTACAAAAGCTAATTAAAAGTAACATGGTAAACGGTTTAAAAAATGTTAAGCTTGGTAAATTGAATTCTGCGAATCATGTATTAAAGCAAAAGATGACAAAGGTTAACATTTGGTGAAAGAACCAAAGCTAAGTGATTACTCGAGATTATGCACACGGATGTGGTTAGTCCAACTACACCATTAACACATGATAGTGGGAAATATTTCGTCACTTTCATTGAAAATTATTCAAATTTTAATCAAGTGTATATAATTAAAAGTAAGAGTGAAGTGAATGATTGCTTTAAAGAATATTTAAAATGTGTACAGACAATATTCAACTTAAATGTATCTGTTCTTAAATGTGATAATGGAGGCGAGTATATTTCGAATCATGTAGAAAATGAAACATGTATCCATTACTTAACGCCTTACACCCCTCAGCAAAACAATAAGACTGAAAGATTCAATAGCTGCATATATTCTCAATCGAAGTCTAAGTTATAGCTTGAATGATGTCACACCAAGCGAAGTTTGGAATTGAATTAAACACAATGTTGATAGCTTATCCGCATGTACCTACACAATTTAGAAGCAAGTTTGATGCAAAAAGTAAAAATGTCTAATGATTGACTGTACTGGATACATACTATGGAAGATAAAAAACCAGAAAGTGATTGTGTCGAGAGATGTAGTTTTTTAATGAAGATGGAATTTATTTTAAGAAGAATGAGGCACAGATAGAAAGTAGTGAAGATAAAAATAAATATATTATAAATGAAGAAGTTGTAACTGAAAATGGAACTTATGATCAAAATGAGAGGATAGAAGATGAGAAACGTTAGAGATAAAAAATAAACGAGTAGTAAACTTACCGAAGAAGTACAATAATTATGAGATGTAGATGGCGTATGATGCTATCTCGTTTGTAGAGGAAATAAAAGATATGGCAGATGAAGGAATGTGGTTTTTTAGCTATGGAAAAAGAAATATTAGCCATTGAAGAAAAGCACATATGAAGTAAAACCACCTAATGGAGCAGAAATTCTAAACACAAAATTGGTATTTACGTATAAACCTTTAGAAGAGAAAAAGGGAGATCAATATAAAACCGGACCTGTGGTAAGAGGGTTTTGCTTAACACAATTAATTTGTCTTTGACGTAATGTATTCAACAGTTGCAGTTTCACCAGTATATACTATTAGAATTTTAATGTCAATTAGTAATCAGTACAAATAGTATTGAAGATTGCATACTGTTAATGACGTAAATTAAACATTACTGAAGAGGATTGTTATGATAGTAAAACTAACCCAATAAAACAGTTGATAGGATGCCTGATGTATGTTACGTTGTGATCTCCTCCAGGTATTTGTTTTACAGTGAACTATTTCAGTAGATTATAAGATAAAAAATCCAAGTAAAGTTTGGATAGGTTTTGAAACGATTATTAACGAAATTTAGACGAATTACCACTTGTATGCTATGTAGACTCAGATTGGGGTTGTTGACAGGTTATTTAAGAAAATAAACGTATAAAACATATTGATTTAAAGTATTATTTCATTTGTGATAATCTAAATTCAAATAAAAGGCATTAGATTATTTGTATTCAAAATTACAGTTAGCTAATTTACTTACCAAGGGTTTACAACAAATTCAGTTTTACAAAAATTGTAAGATGATAGGATTAGAAATTTAAGGAATTCTTGTATATATCAATCAAGTTATATGTTGTTAAGTTTAACTTTAAAATTTTGTTCATACAAGATTTTAGAGAGAAGGGATTTTGAGAATCACATAATCCTACTTTTTGGTATCACTGGTGCGCTTACACACCTTTATGATTGGTTAATTGGTGTGGTAGTACTGTATATATAAATACATTTTGAGTTGAAAGTTATTATTATTAACGACAAATAACAACAATTTACACATTCAAACAGAGTAAATGTAGAGTGAATGTCGTCAGAAAAAACTGCGACAAAGTTGGCATTAATGATTTATAATTCATATAATTTTTGTTTAGCCAACATTCTGTTCACCAAGAAGATTATCAAGCAACATATATTTATTTAAAACATTTCACTTGCACAAATTTTTTTCTGATATTTAATATTTGTCGTTTTGTTAGACTTCAAGAAATTTACCAAACATATTTGTAGGTTTCTAAAAAAACCACAAGGGACGTAAAAAAAAAAAAATTAAATTTGTTTTTTATGCAATTTTTTTAATATCAACAGAATCATAATAGTTTCAATTGAGATCAGTAAACTGCCTTCACACCTTTATAATATGACTTAACTTTATACATAAACCGAAGGGGAGAGTTTTACATTTCACATAGGAATGGGGCTAACTCCATTATGCCTTAACCGAATTGTTTTAATCGGGGATTTGTTTAAAGGAATATTTTATTAAAAAACGCAAATTAGTTTATTAACTTAAGTAACTAAAGTACATTTATTTTACTTATCCCGATGAATATCAGTTTTTTAGTTTATTAATTTTTTTCAATGTTTGTTCTATTATTGGAACTTTCTTTCTGTTGAACAATAAATTATTATTATATTATTTTTTGTTTTTTTATCTCGAGTCTTGTCGATTTTAGTCGCAAGTCGGCCTGAAACCAAGACATTGCAGACCGTTCATGTTTTGTGTTTGTGTGTTATCTGTTTAAAAACTTTTTCACTGTGTTGCATGTGTTGAGTATGACTACTTTTTGTAGTGTAATGTATGTGTATTTTTCTATGTTCAGTGTATGTAGGTTTTTCTGTAGTGAGTGTATTTATATGATACCTGTGGAAGACAGGATTATCGGTACTATGACCACTTTCTTCATCTTCCATGACGTTTGATTTCTATGGAAAGATCTGTGTATTTGTGAAGTTTTTTCTGTGTTGGGTTTTTCCGTGTTGTGTGTGTTGGGTATTGCTATGTCTATTATGTATGTTGTTTTGTTATGTTTGTTTATGAGTGTAATGTCTAGTACTGTTTGTGGTATGTATTTGTAGTAGTGTGTATGGGTCTATTAGTTTGTGTTGAATGGCTAGTTTTGATGAATTATGTTTGCTATTTGATTATGCCTGTGTAGATAATCTGTTTGAGTGAGTATTGTGCACCCAGATGTAACATATTGGATTGTTTCTGTGTGTGTGGCATTTTCTACATTTGTCGTTAGTCTGTGTTGTATCTCTTATTATGTGTTTTATTTAGTTTTTGTGTGTATGACCTGATCTTTTATTGCGATCATAAACCCTTCTGTCTCGCTGAGCAGTTTCCACGGGTCAACCACATATTCGACGCTTCTTTGTCGACAGTCGGTTGACACAATTCGTGAGGATGTCTGCCGTGGAGAGCCTTTTGGATCCATGATTGTTTGTGTTGTTTTTATATGTGTTTGTATGTCCATGATTGCATTCTGTAGATACAGTGGTGTGTAGTTGTTATCTGCGAGTGTAACTGCTTTGTGTAGCTGTGATGTGTGTTGTTTTGTGTAGAAAATGTTCTTAATGTGTCTATCTGTTTGTAGTGTTAGTGTAGATATGTCTATGAGGCCTCGTCCGCCCTCACATCGGGGTAGGACAACTTGTCTGTGGCGGTTTTTGGGTGATGTTTGTTGTATTTTGTTAGTGTTGTTCGTGTTTTCCTTTGGATTATTATTATTATTATTATTACGTCATGTATGCGTTAAATCACGGAATGACTGTTGTCTATAATTTAAGGGGCCCGTTTACCTAGAGAAAAATGAGGTGTTCAGACCACTTCTATCTCTTATTAATGTTATGACTTGTGCGAACGCACACCTACTCTCGATTCATTTTACGAATTCCATGTACTTTGCATTCATATCGATTAGTCACCTGATGAATGTTAATGTAAGTGCTGAGGCCAATTATTATTCACACGTAACATGCTGGTTTGCTAGTAATTTCATATTATTTATTTGACAACAGAATTTTATCAAACTTTGAGCGTGCATAGATAAGGACTTTGTCTATGGAGGGACAATGCACAAATTCTAATAATATTAAATACTAAGGAGAAAAAACGACAAACGTGACCTAAAATAGCTATCTTTATTGCAGAGATTTCTACAAAAATATTGGAAAATTTTTCATCGTCCCTCATGTGATACATCTTTGAACTATACGTATCCAAAATTTGGAGAAATTACATTAAAAATGTTTTGCAAAAAGTTGTAGTAATTTGTAGATTTTATATGTTGAACAATTGTAGAACGATAGCGGCATAATACCTTTGGGAGTGGTGGTAAGCAATAGCTTAATACCACTTATAGATTTCCGCGGTCAGCACACAACGAATTACCAGGTCGCCGCAAGTAAACGGCCCCCTTAAACCAAAAATATGGGCACTGATATCAACCTTCCGTTATTTACTTATTTTTTCATTGAGATTACGTACGCCGGTATTTTATTTACACGTCATTTCACATTTACGTTAATCGATATTTCTATCCCTAAATTGTAAAATTTTGCGTTTCCTTTGCTTTTTAAAAATTACGAAAATTGTTATTTTAAAAATTAAATTATAATTATTTCTTATGAATTTACACTAAATCAACTGCATATACGTAGATTCATATTTTTTCAATTCTTGTGAGTAGAATTTGCCTATGATTATAAATGAAGCTGTATAAAACAGTCCAACGATTAATTTAGAGACAATAACTACCACCTGTTTCTGTTTATTGACTGCACATTACCAACTATTTACTTCTACTGTCAATAATTAAGGTTTCTAATTACCTGGACCAACAAAGAATATATAAAAATTAAATAGATGCCATTACTATAATTAATTGGAAATGCCATTAAATAGTGTACTAAAGATAAATTTTAATTGAATTTGCTTGTTTTTTCACCAAAATGTTATTTACTACAAATCGATAAGGTTATTTGAGCTTTTAACAAAATTATTAAATCTACTAAACGAGAACTTGCGCTTTCCATTTATGGGTAATTACTTTTTTATAAATACCGTTGACAAATTGAACAAAACATGTGTAACTGAAAAATTATGTACTTACAAACATGTTAATGTTATTATTACGTGTCTCATTCAAAAAATAAACAAAATTTGATCAATGTAATTAATAAAGAGTAGTACTGCCCCTTGACCATTTTTCACCGTCAACTTAACACTGGTATTGATTGGTTCCTTTGTCTCATTAGAAGTGATGTCCTTGACAAATAATAATAATAATAATTAATTGATAATGATAATGTAGCAAATGCATTGAATATGATGAGTTGCAAAGTACAACAGTATATGAATTTTTAGTGCTGGAACTAGATCACGTTCCAAAATGAAATTGTACATGATATTGCGTCGACTTTTTATTAAATTTCTTATTTTAACGCTTCGTCAGTGTGCTGGCAAATAATGGCGCCATTAGTGTTATCGGGTATGCTACACCCTAATAAAAAAAAATCTGTAAGTTGTTTTTCAGCAGAAATGTTGTAGTTTTTCTTTTTTTTTATTTAATTGACCACATGTCTTATTAAAGCGGTACTTATGTTAAATAATTAATACATTAATTTTTTTTTTAAACTTGCGTCGAAGTTTTTCTATGCTCCTCTGTCAAAGACATACCCAACGTTTCAAGAAGGCATGTCTTTTTATGTTATAATTTTTGGCATTTGCTTCGTAAATTACCTGCTCATTGACACCAGCTATGTTGAGTAAAGAATAAAAAAGGTTCATTGTCCATCAACTACTATTTCCGTAAACACTATAGTTCGCAGAAAATCCATCGAGTGTATCCACTCCTCCCTTTGTTATATTATAGAAATCTATCATTTCCGGTAGTTGCTTCTCTCCGTTCTCCGGAATGTAGTCATCGGTGAGATGTAGAGTGGAAAAAGGATTACATTTTTATTTTTTTGGTTGTTAATAAATTTCGAGGAATATGTCTCTTGTTCTTTTCATCGTGCCTACAGATGTTAGGTGATAATCACTTAATAATTCCATCATTAGTAGGTAGCTGGTAAACCAGTTGTCAAAGGTGATATTCCTCTTAGTACCCTTTACAGGCTCAACGAGACGTTTCACTACGTCATAAGGAGAATTGCTGTTTCTATAAGGTCCTTCCGGTTGCATTCCCACGTAAAGTTCTAAGTTCACATAATAGTAAGTCTTAGCATCAACCAGTGCAAATACTTTAAGACCATATATCGCCGGTTTGTTTGGGATGTATTGAAGAAATGAAATCCTTCCGCGAAATGCTTCTAATTTTTCATCAATCGTAAGGTATTGTTACGGTTTTATTTTCCAAATGTAGGACGTATATCGAGAGCCGTCTTAAAACGTGTGTCACGACTAGTATGTTGCGACGAAAGTCGTATTTGGCGCGCATGTTGCTAATTTTCTATTGGTGGAAAATAAAATTTGACGAGATTTGTTAGACGTACAGCGGATATCTTCTTTTTTCGTTTCGATGCATACGGGTGTTTTAGCGAACTTCTTGAATTTGAAATTTCCACAAAAATTATTAACGTGAGATTCAAGATTTACAATTCAAATTGGTGTTTAAGTTTAATCCGGATAAATTCACCGTGAGTACATTTTACATTATATACCAGTCGATCAACATCGTCAACTGCTACCTTCGGGACCAGACCACCTAGACTATACGGATTACCAAAAATTCACAAATTTGGTAACCCCTTAAGGCCGATTGTCAGCACATGTGGATCTCCAACTTGAACTGGCCCGTTACGTGGCTAAGTTTCTACAACCGTACGTGGAGGAACTGAATCTTTGTGAAGAACTCCGAACACTTCGTCGAATTACTGATGACTCTGGAGTAACCAATGACGATATACTAGTTAGTTTTGATGTAGAATCGCTATTCACTAACGTACCAGTCGACGATACACATAACATCATAAAACAACTGTGCACAACCCATGGGTTAGAGAAGACATACCAGAGCTAGCAAGAATATGTCTGAATACAACTTACTTTCTATGGAACGGAGATTTCCACGAACAAAAATCAGGTGCAGCCATGGGATCACCATTATCACCGGTTATTTGCGAATATCTTTATGGAAGCATTCGAGCAAGAAGCCATTCAATCCAGCGAACAGAAACCGAAATGCTGGTTCAGATACGTGGACGATACCTTTGTCATATGGCCTCATGGGAAAGAAGC
Organism: Abscondita cerata; assembly: GCA_030710515.1. NCBI lineage: Eukaryota > Metazoa > Arthropoda > Insecta > Coleoptera > Lampyridae > Abscondita > Abscondita cerata. The sequence goes on along the minus strand of JALBCR010004717.1, from coordinate 68,400 downwards.
ACTTACTGTATTTCTTAACCACCTCAACACTCAGCATGAAAAGATCAAGTTTACCATGGAGACAGAAGAGAATAAGGAGCTTCCCTTCCTAGATGTTCTAGTGAAACGAGGGGATAACAACAAGTTGGCTCATAGTGTATATCGTAAAAAGACACACACCGACCAATACCTCCATGCCACATCACACCATCATCCACAGCAGAAGCGGTCTCTAATCAAAACTTAATTGCATAGAGCTAACAAGATTCCTGACGAGGTTCACAAGGCAGAAGAACTTCGACACGTCCAACAAGCCCTAATGAAGAACGGCTATACCAGAAACAGAAATAAGAGCCGCCTGTCGCAGGAAATCCGAAAAAGAGAAGGAACAGGTCACCACCTACTTAGAGCGGTTGACGCGGACACAAAAGGCCTTTTGGGTTTGCGGGAGGTACTTACCCTTTAATCCTAGTTTAAATTTAGTTTAAATCGCCATGTGTAAGTGATATGTATACGCAGAGCCTTACTACTAGCCAATCCTCAATTGGAATGATAACTTTAATTCGAATGTAACTTAAGCTTACCTGAAATTCGACACATTAATTGCGAGCCTTATTTATTGTTAAGCGAGGCTGCTGCTAACGCACGTAACTATATGCGACAGTCTTTCTATTTCTGTCACATTCCCCAAGTATTTTAAGATTTGTTTGTTGTATTGAATTGTCTGTCTTTCTCTCTGGTTTGTGTTCAATTTGGCGTATTAGATTTTAAGTAAAACCTGTTGATCTCCTGTTGGTCGGTTTTATTTCTTTCTTTTATCCAGCAGGTGGCGCCTTGTTAGACAGCAGTCTAATTTCTTATAGTTTTTCAGGGACCTCCGCGACTCTCCGACAAAGCCGGACACTGCTGATCTAACTACTATAAGTATTTTATCCTCCACGAACTTAGTGCGCTACATCGAGCCGAATTCCTTTTAGTTTTTTTTCTAGGTTGTTCTGCTAGAACCGTCGCTTCTTTTTTGTTATTTTGTAAACAACAACCGTTACAGGATTTACTAGGTGAATAAGGCATTTTTTGTAATCGGTCATAAATGGCTGTGATTGCCGCTATTTTATCAATTTTACGTCATTTAGCTTGATTTTGGATTTACCGAAACGCATGGATTGTAATAAAATATAAAATTGTTGTTTTGACATGGTGGTTCTAAATAAGTCTACTCCACTACCATTCGTGCATTAAAATCCCCCAGATTTTGTCTGTTGCCTTTATACAGTCAATCCAAATAGAGTAGGCCTAAAGCTGCTTTCAGCTCTGTAGTATTCGTTGACTTCACCAAATATTGATGAGAAGCATCATATGGCTGAGATACGATGAGTAGTTTTACATTTGTGTAATCGGTAATACTATTTAGCATTTCTTTGTAAAAAAAAATAACGACCAAGTCTCCATAATTGTGTGCTTTTCTTTGAAATTCCTTTTGCCCCGGGAAGGTGAACCATTATATTTTCTGTACGTATTTTTACATTTTTTTATGCTCTCTGTGACCACCTGGTATTATTTTTGTCAACAAATTTTCTTCCTCTTCCTGAATTTTTGTCTGTATTTCGAACTGAAGGATTTCCTCGTCGCCGTCTGTTCATTATCACTCAGTGAATCGGCACAAGAAATCGGGTCAAACTCATCTCACACACGTTGTAAACGTTGCTGCTCTTGTTTGTAAGAGATACTACAAAAGTTATACACCTAATTAAAATGTGAAAATGACATAGAAACGAAGTACTACCTTCAAAATCATAACTGACACAAATTTGGTAACGGAAATGTACTTTTTGCATGTGACACGACTCAGGCGAAGGTACTGAACATGCGCAAGAAACCTGTGGCAAGATAATAAAGTAGTGGACGAAGGAAAACTGTTGGGGGTATGTCATACCCACAACACTAACCTAGGGTTAAAGGCTAATGAAGCCCTGACGAGGCTCTTTATAATAGAAGGCAAAGTTGGTAACTACTTCCGCCGTCAATTTACACAAAATATGTTGTATTGTTGAGTGTAGTGCATCTAATTCTCCACCTCATTTCCTTGCATTGTTACGTTTGATTGTTAGTTCAAAACAGCCGTTTTACTGTTGTGAAAAAGCAGTAATTGTATATAATTGACATTATGACACCGACCTTCTGCAAAAAAAAGTGCAATTCCTCATTGATATCACTCTGACACCAATATAGTTGGCACCTAAAATAAAAAATTGGAGAGTGTCCCTCCAGGAGAACCTAATCCAACACCGTAACGTTTACTATTATATCACTACAAGGAAAGAGGAAATAATATAGTCACTCAAAATCTTACGTTCCTGTCAGTGATAAACAGCGACACTAATGAGGAACTCACGGTGGCTAAATCATTTTTTAAAAGGGTTATAAAAGATACTTCTCGAAGACCTGGGTTACAAAGAGGGTCTTTCAGATAGACAATCTGACTTTCGAAAAGGATGTTCCATGATCGACGCCATTAAACAAGTTTTTGACATCTTCAACTAAGCCTTGAGAAACAAAATCTCAAAATCCTTGTAACATGGACATCAAAAATGCTTTTAACGAGGTACCATGTATTAGGTCAAGAAAAAAATCAATGACTATCTAATTGAGATGATAAAAGTTATCTCTCAAATCGTTACCTGTCCATCAACAACAGCAAAAAATTGAGGTCACCTGCGGGGTCCCCAAAGGTCCAATTTAGGCTCCACCCTGTTGAACATTGTCTATGACTACATATTGAACTACAAGCTTCCCGTGGATGCAACTGCGGTTACATTTGCAGACGACTTTACTCTGCTTATATGGGACACCAACAAGGACAATATTGAAAGTAAGGCAAACTCCGCATTTCAAGAAATAGGAAGGTTCCTCAAAATATTGACCTGAAAATTGCCACCCGCAAAACCCAATCTTAGCAGGTAGAATTAAATCCAAAAAAGTTAACGTCAAAGTTGGTTATAAAATAATCTACAATGTACGAGTGACCAAATATCTAGGTTGTTACATAGACCTCAAATGCAACCTTAGGCCACACGTAGTAAATGCCATCAAAAAGGCATAGAAGTACGTTTGAGTGTTTACTAGACTTTTTATTAATAAAGCCACCATTAGGGTTAGTAAAAGAAAATTCTCCTGCAGGTTGTTACCTTTATACTCCTGTTCTCTTTATGTTCTTTAATTTTTAGAAAATATGGTTGAAGTTATCAGCTATTACCTGAACAACTGAACGTCAATCTGTCAATGTTTTGTCAATATACTGAAGGTCTTATTTCTCACAATCTTCTGTCTCATTCACAAACTCAGTTTTTGTTCGATTTTTTTAAATTTTCTGTTATACAAATCATGTACTGACAATAACGAACACAAAAAAAGAATTGCCCAATTTGGTGCAGTCGTTCGGAAGTACATACATTTCGGCGATTTATTTTTATTTATACAGGGTTGCTGAAAAGGCTCTCACCAAAGGTTTGTTTTTGAAATGGATAAAGGGCAAAGTTATGAAATTGTAGGACGATGAATAAGACTTTATTCTGCATATTTTAGACCAAATGTCAAATGTTTTGAGGTAAGTGTGTAGCGTACGGCCGCCATCTTGAATTTTTTTTTAAATGGCAACCTGAATCGAGTGAGGTATCACAAAAAGCTTATTTTTTCTCTTTCCAAAAATAATGTTATTTATACCTTGTGCATAAGATCTGGAGCTTCTTTTACTAATTTAACTAGTTCATTTCGATTCAACACTTTCGCTTTTTTTCGGTTCATATCATATTTTTGTTTTCTTCAAAAAAGCCTTTAATTTGTTATAAGTTGCAATGTTCACGTCCCTTTTGACACCCAACATTGTTCGTAACATTGAATATTTTGTCCATAGCGAACTGTCTTGAATGATTCCGCCTGCGGTACAAAGAAATATCAACCTTAACCTTAGAAAAGATGGAACATTAAAACAATACACACAAACAAAATAGGCAAGAAGAACAGCTTCATTTACTATATTCATGTTTTTTCCGACATCCACTTTTCAAAACCATTATATTCTTATTTATATCTTGTCTTGGACTTAGCAGGTAACAAATTGCCTATTACCTGTTCGGCTTTTTCTGATATTTATATCGGAACTTCAAAATTAGAATTGAACTTTTTTTTTTTTTTGTTTATAATTTTTGTTATAAGCAACTCTATGAAAACCATTCATAGCTACTTAGATAATATAGCAATCTTATTATTGTAGCTTTAAAATTTTAATAAAAAAAAGTAAATACAATATTATACTAATGAGTAAAAGTACATACGTTCCTTTGGACAAAACGATTATAACACCCTTAAATTCGAGATGGTAGTTACGCTCCTGGTGGTCATTTAGAAACTCCAAAAATAATTTCCAGTAATTGCTATCATATAATTTTTACCGCAAGTCGATACGATGAGTGGTCTCTGGTCTACTTTTTTTGAAGGAAACATCGTTGAAAATCCATTAGTAACATTGCAAAGGTCATATATATATATATATTGAAAAAAAGAATTACCAAATGATTCCCTCAAATTTACATTATTTTGACATATCCGGATTTGGTTATTCATAGAATCGTTATTTAATAGGTCAAGAGAAGCTGAAGGTTCCTCATTAGACCACTTTTCTGTAATAAGTGAGGCATCGACTGATACTTCGCTATGTATCTCTTTATTTGAAGACAGAAACGGTTTCAACTGTTCAAATGCATGAATCTGATATTGTTATTAACATTAACTAAATAAGTACAATGGCTTACCACCTTTTGAACTTTTCCTAAAACCCATTTGTAAACGTTATTACTATATTTATTTTTTTATAAAAAAATTAATGCTAAAAACTTTTTGACCTTCAAAAAACTTTTTTTATTTTTATTACTGCTTAATTCTTTGCCTTTCCTTCTTTAGAAGGAATGATAACTTAGTTCGTGGATTTTGTTAAATACTAGCTCTGAAGGTTTTAAGCCAGTTACAGAATGAGGTGTATTTCGAAAGGAAAAAAGGAAATTTGATATTGGTGTTGAAGAAATTGACTGATGCCCTCTTTTTCATTATCTAGTCACTGTTTCGATAAACACTGTTTGATAGTAAAAACTTGTTTCTCAGCAAAACCATTTGATTGAGGATGATATGGAGGAGACAGAGTACACTTAATACCATTATTTAAACAAAACACTTTATATCCCTCCCCATTAAACGGCGGACCATTATCCGAAACCAACTCTTCTGGTATTCCAAATGTAGCAAAAGTACAACGTAATTTTTCAAGTGTTGCTTCACAATTTAGTAATGGGATGATATGTATATCAAGCCACTTAGAATAACTATCGACATAAGGAGAAAATATTTCCCAAATTTGTACAAAAAAATCAATATGAACTCTCTGAAAGTTTCTACAAGTTTTGTATACGATTGGAAACTAGATTTAGGGATTACGGAAAACATTTGGCAAGACTCACAATGTCGTACAAAATTCTCAATACTCTTGTCAATTCCAGGCCACCATACCTCACCTCTAGCCAACATTTTCATACGCACAATTCCAACATGTTGTTTATGGAGTAACTTCAGAACCGAGAGGCAAAGTTGAAAAGGAGATAACAACACGATTTACCCGCATTAAACAATTGTTTTCGATTGATAGTTCGCACTTACGTTTGAGAAACGGGTTTAATCCCGGATCAGACACTTTACCGGACCAACCATTTAATTGTTAAATATATGACTTTAGACAAAACCTTATCCAATGTAGTGCATTGTTGCACATCCAGGGCTGACAATGGTAACCGATTAAAATCTCCAGTGAAAATACTTCCTCTTAAACAGGAACATTTAAGGGTAAACGAGATAATGCGCGCAGCCGGAGCCACCTCACATGGTTTGTTATACAAGATCTCATAATCATAGAAGCAAGAATTAATGCCCAACGTTGTAAACGCAAAGCTGCTAGGGTAGGAATTCCAGTCATTGAACCGAAAATACTCTTTATGGCTGATGGTCTGTGTGAAGAGTGAACTTACGCTCAAATATAAATTTATGAAATTTTTTTAATCTGTGAAAATTATAGCTAACGCTTCCTTATCTAATTGACTATAATTTTGTTCTGCACTTGATAATGTAGATGATACAAACTGTATAGGTCTTTCGACTCCATCAATAATATGACTCAAAACACCCCTATTCCGTAAGGGAGATGCATCAGTAGTGACTACCAATGGTAATGTAGGGTTATAATGTACAAGAACTTCACTGTTAGCCAAAAGACGTTTACTTTCTTTGAATGCTTGCTGACACTCTGCACTCCATACGAACAATCCCAAATATGATCTAACTTGAGTTAAATCAGTTGGTACAGGTGCTTGCTTGAGAGCTTCTACTTTACTACTTACAGGTCTAACTGCTTGACCACTCAAAAGGAATCCAAGAAAGTTCACCTCATCACAAAAAAACTTACATTTATCAATATTGACTTTAACATTGTAATAATTGAGCCTATCAAACACGTTTTCTACATTTTCTTGGCATTCAACTAAAGTACTGCCCGTCACAATAACATCATCCAAATAACATGCAGTTTTGGGGAGGTTTTGCAAGATATTATCCATTGCTGCTTGAAATTGTGCAGGAGCACACTTAACACCAAACGGTAACCTGGTGAATCTAAACAAACCTTTATTTCTAGACCGTTCCTCCACAGAAAGTTGTAAATAAGAATTTTTTAGGTCAATAACACAAAAAAAACTACTACCCGCCATTTCATTAAGGACATCGTCAATTAATGGTAATGGATAATGATCCGTTTTAAATAACGATACAATGTCACCTTGAAATCCACACACAAGCGAATTTTTTTAGAATCTTTCTTAGGGACAACTACGATAGGACTAGCTCATTCTGAATACCTTATAGGTTGCAAAATACCTTTAGCTACCATATTTTGAAGTTCTTCCTCCACTGCTGGTTTAACAGCATATGCTACAGAATATGCCTTATCAAATACAGGTGTAGGTTATTTAAAACTAAACTTGCTTGAATATCTCTGACGACACCATTCTCCTCATTAAAAACATTTGGATACAATTTATGCAATCTACAAATAAAATTATCAGTATTTATAACATCATTCTTAACAACATTAATTGTGGTGGATGAATCTTCTAAAATTGTTTGTCGCCAACTAGGAAATATTTTATCTAGCCTACTCCTACCCATCAATGCCTTAAAATATTATCCAGTTTTAATCACAAGCAAATCTAGATTAAAAAACATGTTGTTATGATTAACAAACACAGCTGTTTTACCAGCTACACAAAGGATCTCACCAGAAACTGACTTGACTTTAGTTGAACAGATTCTCAAGATAACATTGGAAAACTTTTGTTTGAATTCCACATTTAACATTATGGATACACTAGCTCCCGTATCAATTTCCATATCGATACATTTACCATTAACCACTACTTACTTTAGCAAGCGACTCATTTCTCACCTGATTGAATATAACATTAGAACTTCCTCTACGTTCTCTTCTACCAGTTTCACTTTTTCCTTCATTTTTGGACATTTTTTTTTAATGTGACCAATATCTCCACATAATCGGCACGTTCATTTAGCTACTGGACATGTAACAGGATAATGCCAGCAACCGCATCTAAAACAGGACTTCCTCGTAATTCTGTTCACTTCCACTGTACTTCCACCGCTTTCTGGTTGTAATTTCTTAATCTCCTTATCTGTTGATTCCATGGCAAGAACTTCTTTGCAAGCATTTGCAAATGTCAACTCATCCCCTTTAGCTAACAACTTCTTTTGGTAATCTTCTTTAGATAAACCACAAATTAGCCAATCTCGCAAAACATCGTCCAGAAAAGAATCAAATTTACACATTCTTGCACCATTTCGCAATCTTACAATAAAATCAGCTACTGATTCATCTTCAATCTGCCGTAAGTTATTAAATTTAAACCTCTCTGCTATTATCAAGGTTACAGGTGTATAATGTCTTTTAAGGACGTCAACAATTTTTATATACGAAAAATCATTTGGTTCCTTTGGAGACAGCAAATCCTCTAACGTCTGATACGCCACAGGCCCTATCAGCGTAATAAAATAACTTAGTTTCCTGTTCTCTGGGACTTCATTGCAAATGATCAGGTGTTTCAATCTTTTCATATAACTTTCAAAGTTATGAGTTTTGGGATTAAAAAACTTAATCGACCCGATTAATCCAGACATCCTCGTCGCCAATAATGTATTTTTGTAATGAATTGAAAAACACTACTTTTTAATTAAATATTTATTTGAGGATTCATGATAACAAAAACTCATGTCAGGCTTGACACACATTAACAACCATGTTTCCTAGAAACCGGGGCACAGTTCATGTGTGGTTCATGCCTACAACAACCTCTTAAGGTGTTGCATACACAACACTACCGAAATGGAAAATGTACATACAACCCATTGGCATTAAAAGTTTTGGAAAGATGCCACAATTGATAGCAAAATTTCTTAGTTAAAAAACCCCGAAATGTATACCGGACACGCGTTTCCGAGACCGGCTGCTACTTTGTTGTCTGGTTGTAGTGCCGATGTAAGAACTCTGAAGCTGGAAGAGTGATGCTGTCGTTGAAGGATATGTAGAGTATTGCCGAACAAAATTCTTGAGATGAATGTACCAGTTCTACAAATGTAAACCATGAAATTGCGATTATGGAACGGAACAAGGCAATAGCTTTCACTGCTGATAAAGGAACTCGTGGAGATGGGAGTAGCAGTTCTACAAGTGTTAATCATGAAATCGCGATTGTGGAACAGAACAAAGAAGTAGTTTTTAGTGGTAATAACGAAGTGTAGTTTAACAACACAAATTGTACCGTTATTGTTAACATTTATAAGAATTAGAAATGTATTAGCGTTGATTGAAATATTGGTAAAGATAGTCAACCTTACGGGATTATGCGACCCCGAAATTTGTTCTAAACATCAGAGGTCGGTAGTATCGCTTTGTGCTAAGAAAATACGTCAATTGTATTGTAGAATTTACAGAACAGTATTGCCGATAAATGTGAAATAGAAAACTGTAATTTTGCTGATAGTTTATGCTAAGGCACGACATTGTTGCCAATGCATCATGCCGTTGATTGAAATATTGGTGCATTGAGTCAATGTTGACAAACAAACAAAAACATGCGTTCTACAATATACAAGAATTTATTGATTTTTGTCGACGTACTAATTAAATGTGTGTCCTTTGTTATATATTTTTTCTATTGTCTGTTAATTGTTCAATGTAATAATATTTATTTGTATCTTTCTTACGTAAGGTTATAACAATGGTTATACCATCATGACAAACACATATATGTACAAAGATTGTATACATACACATGTGAATAAAGTTTATTATTATGAAAAAAACCTGCAGATTTAAAAGTATTAATTTCGTAAAGAAATCGTTGAAAAACGTTCTCCCAAAAAAACAATTTCTTTAAATACTTTTGAAAATTCCATACTCATATATTTATTACATTAACATCGTTTATCCGTTGAAAATGTTTTAAAATCTATTAGGCTTACGCAAGTAAATTTCTAAATTTTGGTCATTGAAATTAAAATTTTTTAACATAGAAACGCTATCCCTTTTTATGTTGGAACGAATGTTGAATTTTCTTATATTACAATCTAACGTACTCAACTGTTTGCATCTAAACAATATTATAACAAGCCTACTCATTTACTAAAGGTGTTGCTAAAAGTATGCAATTGTAGAATTTCTGACTAAGCCGATAAGGAATGTGACTCATAAACGATAATCCGGAAGACTCCTCGTAATACATTTGTTTCAATATCAACTTTAGGTGTACTTATATTTTAAGATATGATAAACGCATTAAAGAAGCATCTATGCAAAGCTTAATGATTATCTGTTTATTTGTTACAATGAAAATATTACAATCAAGATTGGTTTTAAGTATGTATTTCCTGAGCTTTACTAATAACAATGGTAATAACATTTACAAAATACTATCAAAAGAACACAAAATAATCGAAAGTAATTTTTGATTTTTTAAAACATTTCGGTAGTTATTATTTACATGTAAGATCGGATTGCTGGTTTAAAAACTTATCCATTAAAATGAGTAATACTATTGCGTGTCATCGCTGTGTATATCACGGTTGCAATAATTCGAGAAAAAATTGCCCGACGATCAGCTTTTATCGGTTTCCTACTAATTGTCTAAATAGATGCAAAAATTGGGTGATGAATTGTGGTAATTCAAAGCTAGTACTACTAGATGATCTTAATTTATTACGAAATAAATTAATCTGTGAGAAGCATTTTGAATCTAGTAGTTTTCGAGATCCTTCCGCTGCGAAGAAGAAACTTAATATTACTGCAGTTCCTAAGAAGTTTGTTTCGGGTAAGTAATAATTTTTGTTCAGCAATGACAATTTGCTAATACTTATTGGTAGCGGGGTCTGGTAGGTACCCAGTGGTGAGAAGTATCTTAACGTTCTCAAAACTCAATTTTTTTACATAACACTTTTAACCACTTTCATGTCTTCAATCTTCTCACCACTACTGGTATCGTAAAGTACAAATTACAAAATCAATTTCAAGAAATACTTTCATTTTTTATTAAAAATTTTGCCAATACATAAATAAAGTTCTTTTTAAAAGCCCAAATTTCAAGAAATACAATTATTTGCTTTGATTGCAGATGAACCTAAACAGGATACATCGAAGTCTTTGCGATTAGAAAGAAATCCTACTCAGAAATCACCAGAAGTTCTGACAGTTTATAAATCTGATAATGTGCGAACTTATGAAAATATATTTTCTAGCGGAAGGTATTTGCAACGTTCTGTACAATACTTCAATTCCATCAAGTTTTATGAGAACGGTGTAGAAAGAAAAATATATACTGTATCGCAGGTTTCCAATGGACTATAAATTCAATTTTAAGTCTGTGGGAGGACTTAAAGGGAGAAGGAACTTTGTACTTTTTAACGTCACGAATAAATCAAGATCCTCTAGAAAATGCTTTTTCAATGATTCGTGCTAGAGGAGTTATAATGCCCAACCGTCTGCCCGTTTTTTTTTTTTAAATTACATTGTAATACGTGTAAGGAAATGCTAACAGTTAACGACTCAAGTGTATTTTCAATGTGAACGAATCATTAATTCTATATAAAGATTACAGCAAATCTGATGGAATTAAATACTTACACAGACCATCACCCGAATTCTCAAAATTTGTGTTTTTTTTATTGAAACTTTTTACTGAAGAATTTCATCTTTTTTAAAACAGATTATGGTTTATTGGAAAATTAAACTCCGTATAAAAAATGTCTCAACAGCAGTGTGAATTCATGGTTCAGAGAATGCGACACTCATAAACTGTTAATTATCGATCAGTTGGTTAAAATAAAACTATATCGAACCTTAAAGTGGGAGGCTAATAAACATATTTCTAATAGTTATAATTACAGTGATGTCACAAAACCACACCGTAAAATAAGAATATTATCTGCATAAATAAGTGTAAATGTTTGGATATGTTTTATGTATAGCATTGTATTAGGTACGTTATTATTTATGTGTAAATTGTTTGTAAATTATTACTATTATTTTAGATCAGTTGGAATTGTAATTTTTGAAACAATGTTTATAATTAATGAGCTATTTTTACTTTAATTAAACTATTTTAATTCGAAACCATGATATTTTGATACAGTTTCAAAGAGTAAAATCCTAACTTTTTATCTCTACTAACAGATAACAAAGTGTCACTTTTCGTAAATTATTTTTTCCCTCGGGAAAAAAGTGAGTACTATTTTTAACACCAAATTTCCTCAATAATTTTCTAATTCTATTGTAATATGATTTTTCAATATTAAATCGTCATTTATTTCGTCACAGAAAAGAATAGTGTATTATACACGTATTATCCGCACCGCGTCGGGAGACAACACACCTCAAGCTAAAATCTAGTACTTTTATTTTTAGAAGTAATAGGAATAGGTTTTATTACCAAGTGAATTTAAATTTGAAGGTCTAGTGACTTGTTGCCTTTTGAATTGAAAAATTTGAAAACCAATTTTTATTTAAAATCCTTTTCAACTGAACACGTAAAAACAAGTAGATACAAAAACCAATAATTTTGCGTTTCTGAACTCTAGTGGTATTTCTCCCAGTATGTTCTACTTTATTCCTAACGAAGTTATTAAATGACAAACAAATGTCAACATTATTATTTGCAAGTTAAAAAATAAAGTGCAAGCATAATTTGTAAAATAATTGTTTCTTATTTATCTTAAACGCTTCGCATGTATTTTAGTAAATTATTAAAAAAAACATTGTCATTAAAATCCAAGATATGTATCATCAATGGTATTATTCATAAATGAAAAAATTCGTCACTTTTAATTACTAGTTAATACGTTTACTAAATATTTGAAAACGTTGCAACATTGTATTGACAAAAGTAAATTTTACGGATTGTATGTTGCGCCATTTTTACAACGGTGGAATAAATTGAACTATTCTATTTCAAGAATCGTACACATTATAACTTAGCGCTTCAGTACAGGTGAAAAAGTAAACAAAAACGCAACCCAACATGCATATGTGAATTGCATCCGTGACAAGCAAATACAAGCGGTTGACTATCTTTACCAATATTTCAATCAACGGTATTAGTCATAGGTAACTGCATTATTAATGTAGTAACTTGTAACTGTTTAAAGTATTTAACGCAAAAATGTTAATAATCTTGCATAAATATTCTTTATTCTCCTAGTATTTTCAATACAAAATTACAATTTTAATTACAACTGACAGCTGTCAGATTTACTCAGTTAATGAGTAGAACTGACAGCTTTTTCTCTCGTCGGTGAAATTTGATTTCTGTGAACGAAAACAATGGTATAATTTATCTAAAAAACTACACCTATAAGATAAAAATATTTAGTCAGAATTATTTTTTAATTGTGATGCATTATGTAAGGTATATGTCAAACATTTGTTTTGTCCAATTACCAAAATTTTATTACGGTAAAAATTATAGGAAACTCTTAATGGTCATTTAATTACCGAACAATACAATACACACTATGTATATTTCAAAAGTGAATTAAATTGAGTTATTATAGACACTACATTTAGAATAGTTAAATCCCAGATACAGTAACTTAAAACTCAATTATAAATGCAGACATATTTGCATAATAACGCTTTATATTAACCCCGCAGGAAATCGAAGGTTGTCACAACGGCATACATAATTAAAGATTTATTTTAAGATTAAAAAAATTCATTTTTATATACAACTAAACTACATTGTCTGCACTAATATATTCTTTTAATGTTTTTGGTACGATTATAAATTGATGTGAATTGATCCAACAAACAAATTATATCGTCATATCTTCACATAGTAAAATACAAGCATGAAATATTTAATACAATTGATTTAATTATTTTTTCTCGTTGCGTCGGTTCAAATAATACAAGAAATTGTTTATTAATAAAAAAAATAAACCAAAAAACTGATTTTCTATTACTTGAAGTGTTTTTCCAAGAGTCAATCGACTCAGTTCTATATAAACGAGGTTCTGTTAAACAAATCTCTTTGGGGAATTCAAGCAACTCAAAGGCAATTATGTACACTGACGGAATGCTTGTAATCATGCTGATAAACAATTCAGATGCATGTGTACGGGTAAGGGACTTAAACCGAAAACCCTTTTTACTTAATTATGTTATAGTTTCTAAATAGTCATATCTTATTATATTTTACATTAATACTTAATGAATGCTAATTAAAACTGTTTATTTAATATACAATTTTGGTAACTGAAGATCATTTTTATTAGATTGTACATAATTAAAGTAATTGTGTATTGTTGAATTTCCAACCTTACTGTGTTAATATTAAATATGTATTAATTTTGTAATGTGGCGGGAACAAACTGTTATGTATATCGATTACATTTTAAGTATTCAGTCATACATTTACAGGATTTCATAATTGATTAGTAGCTTAACTCGATTAGATAGCTGTTGTATGCATACAATCAATAAGCTGGAAAGTTTAACTAACATACATACAAGTTCATTAGTTAATTTACTGACTGACTTAGTTGTTCTTAATTGTAATACAATTTGCAGAAGCTTAAGTAACAAAAAACCAAAAAAAATAAAACAAAATAAAAAAAAAGGAATTGGTTTTTAAAAGGTAGGGGTTTTGAGATAAATAATTATTAATAAAATTTTTTAAAAAAAATATAAATTATTAAAAAATAAAATAAAATAATAATAAAAAATATTAATTTGCTTATATTAAATTTAAAAAAAAAAGATAGTATAATTCATAAAAAATAGATATGTAAATCTAATATAAAAAACGTTCTTAATAAATTTAGTTCGAATTCATTACCAATTAATTTATTCATGCTTACTTAAAAAAAAAAAAATAAACAAATCCATTTTGAATAACAAAAAAATTTCAAATATGTACACTCATGAAATTTAAAACTTGGACACCACAATTTCTGTAAACAAAAGTTTGCACATTGTGAAGCGGGCTTAAGGGTATCATTTACAATTCTAACAGCAGGTAGTCTCAGCAGGGGTTATCTTATAGAAGGACTGTAGAATGAATCATTACACTAAGCACGTTTTAGAAAATAGGTAATTTACGTTGCTTACTTAATTTTTTCTTTAAAGAATATATTTGAAGGTATCGCTAATTAAACACCATAGCTCGATTAATTATCGAATCAAAATTTTGTTTAGGAAATGTTTACAAAATAAAATTAGAAATAATTTTGATTTAAAAACGTCTACAAGCAATAACTTTTAAATTAAATCAAAAACTAAACATGGTTATTTGGGTTGACTGATTATTACTTATTTTTAAATAAATCTAACCTACTAATTATTGTAAGTTATTAAAAAAAATCATTAAACTCTCTATTCATAATATTTAGTCCTTACAAAATGTATATTTTATGACGTTTCATTTTTTCTGTAGTTAATATAAAAAGTGAAAATAAAAACTAAGGCAATTCTTATTGTCAACGTATATATTTAGTTTTTTGACAAGAATTTATTATTTTTTTTTTTTTTAAAAAAAAATATTAATAATTATTTTTTTATTAAAACTATTTTTATATTTTAAAAAAATTTTATTTTTTTAAAAATTTTTTTTTTTTTTTTTTTTTTTTTTTTTTTATTTATCTTTTTTTTTTCAAAAAATTATTTTTTTTTATAAAAACACATTTTCACCCCCCCCATTTTTTTTAAAAAAAATTTTTTTTTTTTTAATTTTTATTTTTTAAACAAAAAAAAAAATATTTTATTATATAATATTAAATTTTATTTTTTTATTTTATATTTTATTTAAATAAAAAAATAAATATCTATTATTAATATTTTATTTATTATTAAATTTTTTTTTTTTTTTTTTTTTATATTTAAAAAATAATTTTTTAATTTTTCTTTTTTTTTTTTTACTACAATAATAAAAAAAATTAAAAATTCTTACAATTTTTTTTTTACTTTTTAATATTTTTATAAGAATTATACATAATTATAATTAAGATACCAAGTTATAGTTTAAAATTAAATGAAAACTTTTTTTTAAATAAAGGTATTACTATATAAATAAATATAAGAAATCAATAATGGGTGTGACCTCCATTATTATTGATACATTCTTGGAGGCGTCTGCTCATTGACGCTATCAAGGTATCAATATAATTAATATTAATCGTTTCCCATGCGGTATCAATGGCTGCAATTAGTGCATTACGGTTTACTGGTATAAAATTTGGCCCTTGTTGTCTTCGGATAACAGCAAGTATTCGAGCCCAAACATTTTCGATAATGTTAAAATCTGGGCTTTTGCTGGCCAGGGTAACAGCTCCAAGTTATTTTCTCGTATCCAATTGCGCACAACCCGCGAAGTATGAATAGGGGCGTTGTCCTTTAACAACAAAAATACATTATGAAAATGTTAATTCAACAGATCCCGAACTATTTTTTGGAGAAAGTATAGTGAAATAAGAATACTTACTTGTTGGAAAATATAATCTTCGTCTGGATAAAACACTTCGACTGAAGGTTTCATAATAGTTTCCAAAATATCTAAATACGCAGCAGAATCAAGACGTCCATCGATAGCCCAACAAACTCCTGGACCCCGCGCGCTAACCCAACCCCACACATTCACAGAAAAATAACCACTTCGTTTTTAGGACATATGTGATTATTTTCGTAACGAGTTCCTTCCATTCTAAAAACTTTTAGTGGTCCATCGTTGCGGCTATTGAACGTTTTTCGTCGCTAAAAATCACTCGATTCCAAAATTCCAAGGTTCGTTCACATATCGCCTTGCAAATTCCAGACGACGTCTCATATTTTCGTCACTGAGAACTTCTTTCGCAGCAGCATTATACTTCTTTATTCCCATCTCCTTTAATCTTTTTGTGCAGTTATACGGCATCCGGGAAAATGTGTATCTGCTATAGCCCTGGGTATGTAGCAAATGGTTGTTCTGTTACGTAATGAAACAACTCGAGATCTTGAGCACGTGTAGATACTTTAGGTCTACCACTTCCGATGGCTCTTTCCAAAGTGTGTTCAAGATTCCATTTTACTCAGTAATGCCCTACGGTGCTTTTTGGTATATCTAACATACGTGAAATTTCACGCACGCTACGGCCCGCCGCTAATTCCGAAACAATCCGCGCTTTCAAATCAGCACCGAGATGAGGTGGCATTTTCACAACACTTGAAATTTTAAACTAAAATGGAATTTACATTTCTTACTTTATTTATTGGTTCACACTACCCCTTCTCAAACAGTAGGTAATTGTTTATTTATTACATACTTCTAATGACCAATGTAACAACCCTTAGAGCAATATGACTCAAAGGAAGTAAATTAAACAAGCAAGGATATTCTATTGTTATTGAAACTTATTCATAAAGTAAAAGCCATTTCCTTATAATGCTAATGGACAGGATTTTCTTTTAAGTATTAAGATTACAATAGAGGACTTATAAACTTTCGAAAATATCTAATTATAAATATTTACACTGCAATTGCGCTTTTTCCTTAATAATTTCTTAGCAATAACATACACGTTCTTGGTTTTAAGTTGTCATAAATTTGATATGATATAAATTTGTGTTTCTAATATTACATCACAAACTAATCTTTATTCGCCAAAAATTGTTGCTTAAGTTGTAAAGCTTCGTACACACCTGAACAACAAACCGAGCAACAAACATAACAACGAACCGAAAGTCAAACAGAACGACAAACGATCTTTTATGATTTCCACAATCCGAACAACAAACGGAACGTTTGTGCTGTTCCATAATTATTTTCAGTAGTTTTCAGTTCATATATATTTATTATTGAAGAGAAAATTGCGGAAAACAAGAAGATAGTGCCAACCAAATTTTTACGCACAAAGAAGAGTAAAAAATTATAATTTACTTCGCTTTTTTTATTTTGGAAATTTCCCGCCCAAATGATGCTAATAGGGACATCATTTTTTCTTGCATTCTTAAACACTGATTAATTTAAAACATTTTTCTTCTGTCAACTCCATAATATTACCTAAAACACAACAAACCCACAAAAGGGAGGACAAAAATAAATAATTTAATTCTCCCGCATAAGTTTGTTCGCCGTTTTGTTTAGATTCGTCCAAACCTGCAAACGCATTCGCGCGCATTTTCTTTGATGTCGGAGAAAAAACCGACAAGTTGGAGCGCAACTTTTTTCTTTTTTTGTTATCATTTTTCCTTCCTTCGTTCTTTTTTTGTTCTCGTTTGTTGTTCAGGTGTGTACGAATTTACAATAACATATTAATATGAACTTATCTTATGAAAGGAGGTTATGTAACTATAATTAACGACTTAACGTTACGTTAGTAGTTCCTTTACTTTTACACATATTTTCTTGGAACATTCGATAATTAACTATCGGGATATGATGACCTTATACTTCGCAGGTTGTGCGCAACTGGATACAAGCAAATAACTTGGAGCTGTTACCCTGGCCAGCAAAAAGCCCAGATTTTAACATTATCGAAAATGTTTGGGCTCGAATACTTGCTGTTATCCGAAGACAACAAGGGCCAAATTTTATACCAGTAAACCGTAATGCACTAATTGCAGCCATTGATACCGCATGGGAAACGATTAATATTAATTATATTGATACCTTGATAGCGTCAATGAGCAGACGCCTCCAAGAATGTATCAATAATAATGGAGGTCACACCCATTATTGATTTCTTATATTTATTTATATAGTAATACCTTTATTTAAAAAAAAGTTTTCATTTAATTTTAAACTATAACTTGGTATCTTAATTATAATTATGTAATAAATTCTTGTCAAAAACTAAATATATACGTTGACAATAAGAATTGCCTTAGTTTTTTATTTTCACTTTTTATATTAACTACAGAAAAAAATGAAACGTCATAAAATATACATTTTGTAAGGACTAAATATTATGAATAGAGAGTTTAATGATTTTTTTTAATAACTTACAATAATTAGTAGGTTAGATTTATTTAAAAATAAGTAATAATCAGTCAACCCAAATAACCATGTTTAGTTTTTGATTTAATTTAAAAGTTATTGCTTGTAGACGTTTTTTAAATCAAAATTATTTCTAATTTTATTTTGTAAACATTTCCTAAACAAAATTTTGATTCGATAATTAATCGAGCTATGGTGTTTAATTAGCGATACCTTCAAATATATTCTTTAAAGAAAAAATTAAGTAAGCAACGTAAATTACCTATTTTCTAAAACGTGCTTAGTGTAATGATTCATTCTACAGTCCTTCTATAAGATAACCCCTGCTGAGACTACCTGCTGTTAGAATTGTAAATGATACCCTTAAGCCCGCTTCACAATGTGCAAACTTTTGTTTACAGAAATTGTGGTGTCCAAGTTTTAAATTTCATGAGTGTACCAGTAATCAATATTTATAATTAAATGGTGTAACAATTCGGAAATAACTAAACATGAAAAATTAATGAGTTTTTAAAAATATTCTATATTCTAATCAGAGTATTAACTACTGTAAAGAAACGACACTGAGTCGATTTTATATATAAAACGTAAATTACTTGTGAATGACCTTATGTCATTTTGAAACTACAAATTCATTGGCGTTCTTGAATTTTAGGATAAATAAGTAAGGAAAATCTTAGTACATAGTACATAGGTTTACTATTATATGCAAATGTTAGATTACAACTTTTGAAGTCTGAAGTACCTATCTAATTACAAAGGAATCTTCACGTATTCTTCGTAAGATTCCAAGACACCACATAATTTGTAGATTAAAAATAGCCGAACGTCAATATTGCAAAATTGACAAGTGTCCTTCTTTACTGTAGGTTAATATTCTTTGATATTAATATAAAATGTAGTATGACAACATTGCATAAGTTAAAACTGTCAATCAGCAATAATACCAAGTACAACGCACAGAAGCAAACATCGGACCTAGAAAATATGCCAACTAAATTTAAAAAATTGAACGTGGGGATGCAATCCGCCAATCACAATACAAATTGCCGTAGCGGTATATTCGTCGACGAAAGTTTGTTTGTTGTTGTTTTCGCTGCTCGCGACTTGTTATTTCGTTTGTTTTCGTCTTATTTGTTTCTGTGAGTCATCTGAGTGTGCTCTAACTTAGAGCATAGCGACATTGTACCCAGCGCCGTTGCGTGCTATTTTTCACACCTGGAGCAAAAACATATTTTGACGCCCTGCCCCTTTCCAAACTCGTAGCGTTAGAATTGAAACTTCTTAAGACTTATTATAATTTTTTTCGAACGCTTCTAAAGAAGTTTCACAAAAAAAGAAAAGTAATTTTAAAACAAATTGTATTCAGTACATAAAATATAGTAGAAACAGTTCAACTAATTGGATTGTTCTTCCTTGAGGAGGGGCACCAAAAACCATTAAGACGTTTTTTCAAGGCAACGTTTCGTGCAGCCGAATGTGCTATTCTTCAGGCCTCTGTTTACTAAAAAGAAAGAGAATACATTTAACGATAAGTTATATACATAAACATCATATCCTTAATATATTAATCTAAATTATAGGTGATTGACTCGACTACTTACTCAAAACAAATAAATGGTCCGCCACTTGAATAAGAGTAAAAAACACATAGATATTAAACAAACACAAAATAAATTAACAATTAAATGTAAAATAAATATCTCTAATAAAACACACACTCTATAAGTAGAAACGAACAAACATGAATGACTAGATAACAATATGATAATGGGAATTCCCTCTTCTATTTTATTTTAGCGATTAAATTTCTATAAATATTGCTTAAATTTTGTGTGTCCGTGTTATAATTAATGTTGTTATTGTGTTTGATGATGTATATCATTTCAGCTTTTAGACGTTTTTTTATAATTCTTTTCTACATTTAAAATCGTAGGATTATCAAAATTAAAATTATGACCCATCTCAATATGGTGTACGGCTAACGCAGAGTCTGGTTTTTGTTTTTGCAATTGTACTACTTATGATTTTTATTATTTATCAAATCACCAACAGCACCAAAAAATAAATATAGTTAAATCTATGAAAAACAAAATAACAAAACTAAGTAGTCCTAAATATCTCACTCAAAAAATCTAACCTCTCTAAAAATATATTGAAAAATAACAATTATCCTACTAACATTATTAACAGAATCTTATACTATAATTATAACACTAACACACCATCACCAATTAATCCCTAATTCTCAATATACCTATACTATAAAATTATTAATATACCAACTTGACTAAACACCTTATCCCATTACTAAAAATACTAACGTCCACATAGCTACATACAATAACAATACTATTTACAACATTATCTACACACAATTAAAAGACAAGACAAACATTCTTGACAAACACAATGTAGTGTGTAAAATAGACTGTCTTGACTGTAATAAATGCTATATTGGCCAAACCAAACAAAAAACACGTAATAGGATTAAAAATCACTGAAGTACGATTGCAAAAACAAAAAACCAGACTCTGCGTTAGCCGTACACCATATTGAGATGGGTCATAATTTTAATTTTGATAATCCTACGATTTTAAATGTAGAAAAGAATTATAAAAAAACGTCTAATAGCTGAAATGATATACATCATCAAACACAATAACAACATTAATTATAACACGGACACACAAAATTTAAGCAATATTTATAGAAATTTAATCACTAAAATAAAATAGAAGAAGGAATTCCCATTATCATATTGTTATCTAGTCATTCATGTTTGTTCGTTTCTACTTATAGAGTGTGTGTTTTATTAGAGATATTTTATTTAATTTAATTGTTAATTTATTTTGTGTTTGTTTAATATCTATGTGTTTTTTACTTATTCAAGTGGCGGACCATTTATTTGTTTTTTGAGTAAGTAGTCCGAGTCAATCACCTATAATTTAGATTAATATATTAGGATATGATGTTTATGTATATAACTTACCGTTAAATGTATTCTTTTCTTTTTAATAAACAGAGGCCTGAAGAAGTGCACATTCGGTTGCACGAAACGTTGCCTTGAAAAACGTCTTAATGGTTTTTGGTGCCCCTCCTCAAGGAAGAGCAATCCAATTAGTTGATCACTTATAGGAGGAAATATTTACCTTTCATCATAGAAACAGTTCGTTACAAACTATTTTAATAATACTCTTCTCGCTTTTAAATTAGCAAAATATTTTACAAGTTCGTCGTAATTCAACGATTCACAAATATTACTTTCAATAGATATTAGGGCTAAACCGACTAACCTTTCCTGACTCATAGTAGATCTTAAGTAACTCTTAATGATTTTAAGTTTTGATAAACTGCGCTCTCCTGAAGCCACACTTATCGGAAGTTATCCTCAAAGATATGACAATATTTGGAAAAATATTAACCATATTGCTGTCAGATAAATAATTTAAAAGAGATAATGAATCCATTTCTTTAGGTAGCAGTGTTGCTAATTGTATAATTTCTTCGCACAGTACGAGTGCATTTATGTCCGAGTTAGATCCGTCAGTAAGCACTAACTGCAGATGTTCACAATGTTTCGTTAATTCTGCTCATTCTGCATTATTACATTGGTAAATTTTATATAAAAATTGATAACTGTCATTGTGTGTTTTTAATTGTTCGAATCTTTCACTAATAGAATTAATAGCGACGTCTATTGTATAACTAAAAAAATTAACTTTAAAATGCAGTTGAGGATCATCTGATTCATAATTAAAATTTTTCTTCTTTCGATGAATTCTAAATACTGCCAATTCTGGAAATGTTGCTTCTACTTCCATGTTTTCCGCTACAATTTTTGCCTCATTTATTGTTTATTTCATGTTACTAATAGAGATTTTCAATTTATTTAATTCATTAATAATTTCATTTGTTAAACCTTCACCTGTTGTATCTGTGACAGGGATAAAACGAAGAAAGTGTTCCCTTATTTTAAATACATTACATTCCCGTGTTAGAAATCGTATAACTATTGACAATTGTTCTGTCCGACTTTTATCAGGTCCAATATTATGGAATAATATTTATTTTCGTGAATTAATTTAATTATATGATTTTTATATGTGTCGAAATTAGAACTATTATTTCATTTTGAATGAAATTACGGAAATAATGAAACAGGAGTTTTCTTACTGGTAAAATGCTTTGTAAATGATTTGCAGTAGTTGCATCAAATTGTCCTAATAATTCAAACAATTTAAAAAAATTTCCATTGTTTTTTTCATACAAATTATTGCTTGATCCACGTAAAGCAAGTGACCGAGATGCTAAGAATTGTATGACTGCAATAATTCGCTTTATTATATCTTGCCATTTTTTCACTTGTTGATTTAAAACTTCCTGTTGAGCGGTGTCGATAGTTGTCCCTGATTGAAGTCGGGAATCTAATTCTTTCCAATTTTTAGAGGTTTCAAAGTGATATCGCGGTACTTCATGATTTTTCAAGTTGCGTGTTAAATGTGACCAATCACAATGGCCATTTACAGCCCAGGTATTTCTAAATTTGGAAAATAAAACACACGAACAACAAAATACTAAATCACTAGATTTAGAATACACTAGCCACTCCTTGTTTATTTTTTTGCCATTTGTCAGTACACGCGTATAATTCGAGATTGAAAAATGTCTACCGAAACGATTTGCAGGAAAACTAAAGTCAATAACTTGCAAAGGGCCGCGTTTTACTAATGTTAGTCTGTCATTATGAGACAAATTTTTCCAATTAGCTGGATCAGGCGATATTTGATCTTCAATGTTGTCAGTAATGTCAGTAGCAGTCGCGGCTTGTCCATAGGGTCATTTGGTCAATGACCTCCCAAAAATTTTGACAATATATAAAAAAATATTAATTATTATTACTCGCAAGTATAATAACTTAAAATTTATCGGCCGTCGTACGTAATTCATCCTTCCCAACCTTGGGCTGGCGGTGCGAATTGTCCTCATTGAATTAGATCTACCCGGAAAAACTCGAAAAACGTGCAGCACCCGAATAAACGCGAACGTTCGAAGCAATAATCAACTTTGGGTCATAAGCCGGGTTCCGCAGTTTACGTTGGCTTCGAATAGGGTGTACATCTACGCTCGATTTTTGATTTGATTTTTGCGTGTTTTAAATCAATTTAAGAATTTATATTGATATTTTTTACTGTTGTTGTGTTGTTTTGTAAAAATACTATTTTTGGTTCGCGTGTGCATGCGCTATTATAGAAAATGTCGGTAGTGCAGAAAATTAAACAACTAAAAAGTGCTAACGAACTTAATTTTACAAAATTAGTTGAGTCCAAGGCAAATGGTCGTCCTTTGCCAGAACTAAGTTTACGACAAACTAGCAAAGACAAAAATAAAGATGTTCATCGAAACTTTCGCAAGGTAATGTACGATTTAGCTGACTGGATATGTGGTTGCGAAGTATCAAACGTATTTTACTGTTTTGTTTGTTTATTATTTTCTAAAGACTCGCAATGGTGCAAATCCGGTGTAAGCGATTTAAAACATTTAAAAGAGAAAATAAAAAAACATGCTTCGTCTGCAGAACACATGAAATGCTCGGTAAATTTTGCAACCGTAGGAAATGTTGATATTCGTACACAGCTAGACAATGCTTATAGAAAATCCCTTAGAGATTTTAATGAAAATGTTTCGAAAAATCGCTATATTTTGAACAAAATTGTAGATTGTATAAAATTTTGCGGTGCATTTGAGTTATTTATATTTTTTTAAGTATGCCAATTTTTTAAATTAATTTTTGACCTCCCAGTATGATTGACCACGAGCCGCCACTGGTCAGTAGTACTGATATTAATTGGCAAATCTTCATTACAAACTTCACTTGAACATGAATTATTCTCAGCATCACAGTTTTCTTTATGTCAGATTTCGATATTTTATTCTTTGGTTCATCAGTTGATAAAGTTGTTGCATCGGTTAAGTTTTTATTAAAAAAACTATTTAGAGCATTTTTCTGTTTTGTATGCTCTATTTCTCCTTTTTCTTTTGGTTTTTTAAATTCCCAACCCGACTTTTTTTGTTCCTGGTCCTAGTTTAGACATTATTTTATGTATGAGAAGTATTTTAGGTTTTTTTTTATTCAATACGCAATAGAGGTAGGTATTTCAAATTTCAATTGAAAAATAAATTATGTATTTTTGTAGGTAGGTATTTACACTTTTTTGTCCGATTTTCAATAACAGCATATACCTAATAGATATGTTTATTCAGTCGAACTCACGTACCTATGTTCAATATGTTTAAAAATCAACAATAGAATCTCACTACTACTAAGAAACTTCACTGAACGAAATTTATACTTAACAAATATACCACAAATGTAAACAAACACAATCAAAATTACATTTTGCCACCCCTTTATAAACAACTGGTTACACAAATCCCAAATTTGCAAATTATTATGCAGTCTCAATAACGTTAAAGTGCATTTAGAGACCCCAAAGAAATATCGTCATCCACTTAAAAGTTTAAGCCTTTACATAAATAGTAGAATTTTTGTAACATTCGTGAAAGTCTTTACCTGTAGTGTAGAAATAAGAAGTACCGACTGTAATCCGCATAACAATGTATACCTACCTATTGGCGATAAGGTAGAGACAAAATAACTAATTCCAAGAAAAACACCATAATAAGGAATTTGTTATTGTTATACTAAAACGTGTAACTCTTTTATCTTCAATTACATTTCAACTTTGCGCCTTTTTTACTAAGGCACCTGGAGCGCTCGCTCCACCGCTCCATGCCACGTAACGGTACTGATTGTACCCGCCCACCAGGTCGCATGTTTGCTTCTGTGTACTGTAATACTATTAGATTAAAGTAGTGCGCGTATTTTTACGGTTGATCTGAGTAGTTTTTATTTTTTTTTAATTTCGATTCTAATTGACCTTTCGATGTAAGTTTTTTTTATGTCAACGTAATGGGAATTATATAAAAATGAAAAACATTTTGTAACGGCGAGTTGGTGTTCATTTAAAATAGTAGCCAGTAATCATTTTTTGAGTTGGACTTTTTGTCAACAGAGAATTTTCAATCCTTTGAATAAAATAAAACTTCTGCTACGTTGTTCTGAAAACTATTGAACTATTAATAGTTGATATTGTTTGCATTGCTATAAATACTTGTTGACTTGTTGGTGGTTCAAAGGTGTTTTCTGGTTCTCTTCTGATTCAAGCTCTGCTACAATTTCGATATCTGATGGGTACTCGCAAGTTGCCAAGCAATTGTCAAATTTTTGAAAATCATTATAGATGTCGGAGGTTAAAAACCATTTTACAAGATAATTTTAATAGCCCAATCACCCAAACTGACGAAATCCTCTTCGTCTACAGTTTCTGAGTTCTTAAGTTTTAATATCCACTGGGCCAAAGGAATTTCATCGTCTTCGTCAAAATCTGAGGAAGGATAAAATCCAGCATCTTTATAACAATTAACAATAGTTTTTTGTGATTTGTATTTACAGTCAATATACCATCCAATAAAGAAAAGTTAAAATCTTCAACTTTATCCAAACAAGATCATCCGATAAAAAAACATTTTTTTATAATGTTGTTTGTGACAAGCGATGTTACCTTGATCCATGGGTTGTAGAGCTACTGTTATATCACGTGGCAGAAATACTAACCTTATGGCTTTCAGATTTTCAATTGTAGGGTGAGCTGGACAATTGTCGATTATCAATAGTATTTTTCTTTTTGTTTCAGTAGATGTTGGTCCCAGTCTCTTATTTCTTTTTCAATTATTTTTGATGTTACCCAAGCCTTTTATTGGAAGTGTCATTTACAGGCAATACTTTGCAAGGGGTGTTTTTGATTTTCCGATGTCAAGTAATTTTTCTTTGCTCTTTTTGCTTCTATGACACTTTTCTTTCTAAAATTTTAATGTTTGATTTGGAACCATTTTATAAAAGAGACCAGTTTCGTTGAAAATATCGTTATCGGAAAACTTCTTCCTATAGTTGCCTTACGTTATTAAACTCAATGGATTTTTCTAGATAAAATGTGGTACCTTTTTTTAAAGCGATCGATCCAGCTTTTTGAACAGGAAGATATTTCATTTCTGACGGACAATAACTTTCTTTACTTTTTCCTGTAGTATTGGTCCACTTATGGGCACATTCTGATTTCTTTTTTGCTGAAACCACCGCAGTAATGTTGATCAACTCCCTTGTTAACTGGTTTACGAATTTGTTTTATCATCAATGATTTTAATTTTTTGGTTTAATGTAAAAGAATTTATATTTTTGGGCATGATTATAACGACATCACTACAATTTAACAAAAATTGACGTACGCCTTGTTTAGTACGATTGTAATTGCTTAGAAACGGTATAGAAATAAAATTATGTTGCAACGAATAGACAAGTTACGACAAGTTTGCTCGTTGTATACAAAGCAATGGAACAGGTTGGAAGAGAAATTTTGTTCGTACTAAAAAAAGTGCTTGTTATATCTAAGCTCGTTGTATCTGAACTCAAATTGTATTAAGTCTAATGAACGTTTTGCCGTATCACTTGTAATGACTCGTTAAAACCGAACGCTCGTCATAAGCTGAACTCGTTATAAACGGACCCGACTGTACATTAATTTTAACCACTAATCCAACTCATCAAGATGAACAACTTGTCTATGTGCCATTTTTTTAAAATCTCAGGTTTGTTTTTAATTTTTCCCTCCATCAATTAACGAGTCCTCTATGTACTGTTCTCATTAAAAATACCAACAATAGGCAGCGTTTCCTAGAGATTTTAATTTTAGTTTATGATTTCCCTTTTGTTAAGCGATTAGAGAAATGTCATTAGTTGCTATTATTAAATAATATTTTAAACAACAGAAATTATCCTGGCGTGGTAGGGTGCATAGACTGTTCCCATGTACGGATAAGAAACCCTAACAGTCAAAATCATAGACTGTACTGGCGGGAAAGGGTTTTATTCATTAAATGTCCAAGTCGTTTGTGACCCTAATTGCGCCATTCTGGATATAGTCACCCGATGGCGTGGTAGCGTACACGATTCCCGTATATTTACGGATAGTCGTATAAGGAACGATTTTGAAGTAAGTAAAAGTATAGATTTTTTATTCTTTAGACTAATAGTTTTTGTACTAAGACAAATAGAAGGTAAGGAACATTATTAGGTGACAGCGGGTAAGCCTGTGCCACTTATTTGCTTCCTCCTCTACTACGTCTTATAACTGCAGCAGAACTAAGATATAATGCTTCCCATAAGATAACGCGGGAAAAGTAGAATGTTGTTTTGGGCAGTGGAAAAATAAAGCCTTAGGAAGTGACTGGAAATAAGCCTGGATACAGCAAAAATTTGCATTGTGGCCACTGCAGTAATATACCTACAATATTAGAATGCAATTTGATAACGTCTTTGAAGATGATTCAGAAGAAGGAAGATGATGAAGATGAAGATATTAAGGAACCCGTAAGAAGACCTGCTAATAACCATTTAAGTGGGACTGTGTTTAGAAATGGATTTATACAAAGATATTTTACAAGGCATACTAAATTTGTTAAAATGATCAAATTGAATGAAAAAGTTTTAAAATTTATTAAATAAGAATTAGTAATAATAAAAGTATAATTGTTGAAAACATTTTATAGGTATCAGCATAAGTATAAGTTTCAACTCATTAATCAGGTTTTTTTCTCTTGATTTTCAATTTTAAGTTTTCTTTCTTTAATTTTAACTCATATAATTCTAATTCTTTTGACATTCTTAGTTCTAATAACCTTAATTCTTCAGAATTTAGGTTATTATTATTTTCAATTTCATTGTCAATTTTCTTGAGTGCAATGATATCATTTTCTCTTGAGTTTCTGTCATTGGTTTTAATTTCTTTCTCTTATTTTTAATTAATGGTTTCTCGATAGGTCTTTTCAATGTATCTATTAGTTTTCCTTTGTTTATTATTATTTTTTAAAACGTTCTATGTATATTTGGTATTGAAGTCTTGGGGACTTATATCAGCAATCGCCCATTCTAAACTGGTGTGTTCCGCAAGGTCCAGGTCCACCACCTGTTGTGCGAATTGTCTTCTTATAATTGCCAACGCAATATTTAGCATACTGCTTGAGCCTATAATAAGCGGCACGCAATGTTGCCCCGTCTCTTGCATTAACACCACACATAATCCACTCTTTCGCTAAATTATCCACAATTATGATAAAGTGCCAAATTTCCGGTATAAAATATAAAAAATAAAGAAGAGGGAATATAAATTTATAAGACTATACAACCTAAAACGCGTGGATGCTAAATCATTTGCATTTATCTTAAAATATAACTGTAACAATTTGACTGCTAGTTCTTTAATATCCCTAACGCGAACCAAATATTGAGAATTAGCCCTATTAGTCAATTAGTTTAAAGTTCAGATTTCAGATGAGTTGGCTGTGGAAACCGCCATTACAAAACTTCGGTCTCTGTATGATCAATTTGAAGGGGATGTTTCTGCTCAGACTCCAAAACTAGTTGGTTCGCTATACGTTCATATCTATAGTCTGTATACTATTGGCGCGGAATAATAAATCATAATTGCTTGAAATAATTCTTTATTTTCTTGTGAAAGCGGTACTTCTACGGTTAAGTAAAAACCAATAAATTCTAACCAAAATACGATCATTGTGCCGCTCTTGCAGCA
Organism: Abscondita cerata; assembly: GCA_030710515.1. Lineage (NCBI taxonomy): Eukaryota > Metazoa > Arthropoda > Insecta > Coleoptera > Lampyridae > Abscondita > Abscondita cerata. Next base: position 39,092 of record JALBCR010004717.1, on the reverse strand, counting down.
TATCGACCCAACTAGGATCTGAGAACAATAGGTTAATCTGTGTAAACACGTTGCCATTAGCCCAGGTACTGACAGAAACGAGAATCATAGCCGTAGATGTGGGTATTATACCAAGATACAAAAATAATGGTATATAATACGTAAGAAGTAAAATTTGTAATGTGATCTACTATACAAATAAAATAAATAACATATAACTAAATAATAATTCATATCAAGGTAGATTTTACTATTATAATATATTTACCTACTAAAAATATGATTTTCAAACGTATCAGGTACCTACGCCACTGCATACGGGAGATGCGATAATTCTGACAGGTTTATTACTCCGCGCCAATAGTATACAGACTATAACGTCGGTGTTTATCGATGACCGCAACTTCGGATGAGGAAATACAGAAACAACGACAACTTGCTCTTGCTCTTCGTATACACCTTAACAACAAACTGGGCAACAAACAGAAAACGCACAGAACAGCAATCGGAACATTAATTTCGATGGTGCTACGTACGTGTTTTCGAACAAATTCGTTCCCGCCACTTGTCGGTTTTTCTCCGACATCAAAGAAAATACGTGCGAATGCGTTTCAGGTTTGGACGAGACTTATGCGGGAATCTTTGGTCAATGCATTTTTTTTAGTTTTGACCTGCCTTTTGAGGGTTTTGTTAAGTTTCAATATAATGGAGCAAACAAGACATCCACAACATCATAACAAAATTAAAAAGCAAGAGATGTGAAAAAAAATGTCAAGATATAAATATGGGTGCAGAGGAATGCAAGAAAAATGACGTCCTTATTAGATCATTTTGGAAGGATATTTCCAAAATAAAAATAATAAGTTAGTAAATTAAAACTTTCTACTCTTCTTTATGCGTAAAAGGTGATCGCCATCATGTTCTTGTTTTTCGCAATTTTCTCTTCTCAGTAATAAATATATATGAACTGACCACTACTGAAACCAATTATGCGAACAGCACAAACGTTCGGTTTGTTGCTCGGATTGTCGAAATCAAAAAAGGTCGTTTGCCCTTCTGTTTCACTTTCGGTTCGTTGTTCTGTTTGTTGTTAGTGAAGCTTAACGAACCTCAAAAAGGACTTTGACAATAAACTTAAGAAAGTCAAGCATGTCGCTTTTTGTGTACTTCCGTTTAGTGTAAGCAATCGGAAAATTGAATTTTGAATCTACAAACCGGGCCACAGATTCTTTTACTTCTTCAACCCAAAATACTCCATTTCCTGGATTAGACGTTATCCGTATTCCTTCTCTGAAGGTACAGGTTTTCAGTTATACCTTCTACGGCTTGTTAGATTCCGGTGCGTCACGAACTATTTTGAGAGGTATTGGATGGGAGATTCTTTGTCATCTTCGATCTTCTTTAACTCCTTGTTTTTTCTCTACGTGTACTGTTGCTAACAGAGTTATTTGTAACGTTCTGAGATCTCTAACATTGCTATTTATCTTGAAACTCGCACTAAGACTTTCGGGTTTAATCATACCAGAGGTTACTCATCAGCTAATTCTTGGCATTGATTTTTGGATGTCTACGAATTTTGTGCTAAATTTTCGAGACGGTCATTGGGTGTTTGAAGACCAGAACCGGAATGTTTATTAGTTGATCATGTAGTAGAACTTCGACTCGGACTTCTACAGAAAGATTCCCTTCAAGCGTTTTCCGATAACACTTTTATACTATATTATATAATATAACTTGCTAATACTAATTAGATTTGAATTTAGACGTCGTAGAACCTTTTAATAGTCCTTGGTCCTCACTTATAGTGCTGCTGAAAAAGAAACATAGCACCTATCATTGGTTTTAGAAAGATAAACAAAGTCACTCAAGTTATCCACTACCTTATATTTCTTCGATTTTTCCTTAGGTTACGGGATACAAAATATTTCTCTTCCCTCGATTTTTGTCCTGCATATTGGCATATCCCTATGGCTGAAGATTCGAAACCAATTGCAGCATTTGTTGTATCGAATCTGGAACTGTTTTAATTCACCCATATGCTTTTGGCTTACGTAATTCGACTTTCCCACTCATTAGCATATCTGGACGATATCGTGGTGGCTACCCCTATTTTCTAAAAACACTTTAATTGCCTTACTTGTCGTGAACCGAAATGGCTTACTAGTTGACCGTGAGAAGGTGACCGCTATTCTTGTCTTTCCTATTCCAACTAAAGTGGCCGATATACGACGATTTATCGGTATGGTCAATGATTGAAAAAGAAAGTTATAGTAACAAAATTTGGGCTATACTTAGGAAGACCGTTAAGTTTTTAAATGATGTGTAATTTGACGTCTCATTGTTTACAGGGTGTTCAAAATGTTTGGCTAAATCTGACTAACTTCAACTGCCCAAAAGTCAATTTTTTTATCTGTATCTTGAACACCGGCTGTCTTTGTCAGGTCGTCTGACCATCGTTTGGTCTTCCTACAGTCCTTTTCGTACATTAACTTAATTGCTGATATAATATTCATTATTTTAATGCCAAAATCACAATAAAACAAACCTGAACTGACATTTCTAATATACAGGAATGCGTTCAGTAATTACGCACTCGGTAGCATCTGCGCCCATAATGGTTCAGAATTTAAAAAATGCTTATAATATGTAACACTTTGTGCCGTTCATAAATTATTGTGTGTGCATACCAAGTGCGCATACTTCAGATCCCAGTTTTGACTTGGGTAACTATGTGCACTAAATGAATTGAAATTGTAGAAACGTTAACTTAACATAATTCTAGAGCAAAGTTTTGGTATTCTGTGGCATGTTATGATACAAATCTAATACAACGCCACCACTATAATTGTGAATTATTTCATGACTCTCCAAAAATATGGTGAACACCTTTGTTTGCTAGTCACAGTCGTTGTGCGCACTTCAGCGTTCAGTAATAATATTGATAAGAATTAACAAATTGACGCGCCCATGAACACGTTATACTCGTAAGGTGCACACTCCCACCTGGCATGCAATATCTGAATGCACCCCGGGTAAGGTATGCACTTTACGTAGTGTCTGTCAAACGTTTGGTGGGAGCTTCAATTTGTTGATTCTTATCTGAATGCTTAAGTGCGCACAACGACTATGACTAGCAAACAAACGTGTTCACAAATAAAAACCATATCTTCGGAGAGTCATGAAATAATTCACGATCGAGTGGTGGCGTTGTATCCTTGTATTATTACACCCTACAGAATACCAAAATTTTGCTCTAGAATTAAGTTAAGATAACGTTTCTATTCAATTATTTCAATTAGTGCACATACATAGTACAAGTCAAAACTGGGATCTGAAGTGTGCGCACTTAGTATGCACACACGATAATTTATGAACGACTTTTAAATCATAAATACTGTATGAAAACTGGAAACAGTTGCTGTGGTATGATCAACTCAAACCTGGATTTAAGTGCATTCATAGCTTGACGTAATGTGAAAAAATAAAACTCTCATATTTTAAAGTAAGTTCTTCTATCGGATCATCATGTACACTCATGAAATTTAAAACTTGGACATCACAATTTCTGTAAACAAAAGTTTGCACATTGTGAAGCGGGTTTTAAAGGGTATCATTTACAATTCTACCAGCAGATAGTCTCAGCAGGGGTTATCTTATAGAAAGACTGTAGAGTGAATCATTACACTAAGCACGTTTTAGAAAATAGGTAATTTACGTTGCTTACTTAATTTTTTCTTTAAAGAATATATTTGAAGGTATCGCTAATTAAACACCATAGCTCGATTAATTATCGAATCAAAAATTTTGTTTAGAAATGTTTACAAAATAAAATTAGAAATAATTATGATTTAAAAACGTCTACAAGCAATAACTTTTAAATTAAATCAAAAAACTAAACATGGTTATTTGGGTTGACTGATTATTACTTATTTTTAAATAAATCTAACCTTCTATAAGATAACCCCTGCTGAGACTACCTGCTGTTAGAATTGTAAATGATACCCTTAAGCCGCTTCATAATGTGCAAACTTTTGTTTACAGAAATTGTGGTGTCCAAGTTTTAAATTTCATGAGTGTACCTCATAGTCAAAATTCTCATTTCTTCTTCGAACTCTATTACGTCGCTGGGAAAGCTCAAAATCAGCTGGTATGTCAATTTCGTCAGCGACTTCTCGAACATCGCAAAGCATTCCATTAAAGGTCGTGTCCGATCTAAGATCTTTGAAAAAATCTTTACAATTTTTTAAGAGTTTCATAGCAGATGGTAAGTCATAGTTTTTTGTCTGCAAAGAGCTTACTAATTGGATTGATACAATTTAAGATTTCTTACTAAAATATAATGAACTTCAATTGTTTAACACAATTTAATAGTCCACAAGCATCAACTCTTATAGAGTTGTAATCTCTGAATCATTACAAACAGGAAATAAAGCATCGTACATTCATCCTAATTGATACCTAAGTGGTTTTAATGCATCTATTCGGCTTCGGAAAGGTTGATGAGGAAAAAATAATTATATTTTATGGACCATATTAAAAAAATTGGCGACTTCGAAGGATGCCTTTGCCATGTCAAGTTTTATGACTGGCTACTATATGGGAGGTAAAATGCTTATGGATTTAACGCTTTTATTCTAGATTGTACTCCAGATTTATCACCTCTCATGTTGGACCCATTATCGTAAGCCTGTCCCTTTATATCCTGCAAATTCAAAATAGAGTTGAGAATTTATAGTCCGACAATCTTTCAACCGGAAGAAAGTCTAAAAAGCTTTCAGTAATTTTAATGGAAACCTCATTGGGATTGGATTTGTCAATGGAACATACCTTACTAAGATTGTCAATTTTGCAGACATCAAGAGTACAATCTATAATTATTGAATACTATTTAGCTTTTTAATTTCGCGAATAATGTGAGATGTTATATTTTCCCTTAAAAAGAAAAATTATCTCATTTTGAATATCTTTTCTAGATAGTAGGCTTTAACTTCCTCGTATTTTAGCACTCTGCGGATATGCTTTTCCATTACCGGATCAAACCGAGCAAGTAAAGCAATTTTGAGCAAGCATTCTTATTATTGAAACTGTAAGGAATGGTCGATTTATAAAAAAAAAACCAACGGCAATCACTTAAAGGTTTAATAAAATAAAGAATAGTTTAAATTTTACACCAGTCTCCTTTCCTTATGGGGCTCCACACCCGCCACCATCAAGTGTATATCGACTAATGCCCTTACCGGATGATCATGAGAAGAACGCTACCCCTTTCGTGACCGGAATCTTCCCCTCTATCTTAACGCGCGCGAAATTCAAATTTGCGAATGCCTTTGTTACAACTCGGTCATCCTGACTAGAGATCGTCCCTGATCATCGGTACACAGAATACAATCTATGCATCATACTAAAATTAAATACAATAAAATGACAACTTAATCTAATGTACTACATAATTTACATTTTAGTTTATTTCGACCACTTCCGCATATTTGCCGAATCATACACTGAGTCGAACGGGATTTGCGTGACAGGAAATTCATCCAAGTCTTTAATAACATAACGGTCATTCCCTAAAACTCTATCTACTACATAGGGTCCTTTATACTTAGGGATAAGTTTTCTTTACCCTGGCGTAACGTCGATATTGCGGATCATTACCAAATCTCCTTTTCGTATTTCATACCGTCTTTATGCGTCTTATCATAATAAGCCTTATTATACATTTGGCTCCTCTGTATATTTTTATCCGCACTATCCCTAACATTTAACAAATCTACTCTATCATTATTACCTAATTCGCTTTCTAAAAATAGTTTTACATTATCGAGAGTGCGACCTTTCTGGTTTATCCCATACAATAAAACACTAGGGGTATAACCAGTACTTTGAGATATCGTATTATTTATACTGTACTCTGCATCAGCTAGTACGGTATCCCATTTGTTTGGCTCCGGCGCGATCTTTGCCAGCATCGGCACAACTACGCGGTTTATGCGTTCTACCTGACCATTAGCCCTAGGCACACCTGCAGCAATCAATGACTGCGTGACACCCTGGTCCTCCAAGAATTTTTAAATTCCTGAGAAGTAAACGCTGTACCTCGGTCCGAAATTAGTTTATCGGGTTTGCTATACGCGCGAAAGTAATCGGACATGCATTTAATTACTTCCCGGGTGGTAACCGTTCTGCATGCATACAATCTAACAAACTTTGTGAATCCATCTACAACCACCAATAAATACTTATTTTGAAACCTAGTTTTCTCAAGTGGACCGCAATGGTCAACGTGAATGGTCCCTAAATGGCAGATTACCCTTGGGAATATTATGAAGAGTTCCTTCAGATTTACCACTACTTGGTGCATAAGTGATACATTTTAAACACTTTGAATATCTAATCTGCAATCCTAGCCCTCATTCGTGCAAACCAATACGAGCGCTGGATAAGTTCTACAGCCTTCTCAACTCCAACATGTCCGATATCGTCATGACAAGTGCGAATGACATTGGTTATCATGACCTCGGGAACGTAAAATAAAAGATTGCCTTTATGCTTCCTGTAAACTAAACCATTACGTAACTCGTAAACTTCATCCTGAGATTGATAAATTGCAAGTGTTCTCTCGAAGGAATTTTCAGAAATTACAAATATCGAATGACACCTACTTAACGCATCCACATGCTTCATGGCAGCGTTTCCCCTATGTTCAATCGAATAATCAAAATTCTCTAAGATTAATGACCATCTTAGAATTCGAGGGTTTACCTCCTTTTTTTGTAAAGCCAATTTCAAACTATTACAATCTGTGAAAATTGTAAACCGCAAACCCTGCAAGTAAATCCTGAAGCGTTGCAAAGCATAGACAATCGCCAAGGTTTCCAGCTCGAAACTATGGTATTTTGATTCAGCCTCCGAAGTTCTTTTGCTAAAATAAAATATAGGGCGAAATTTGTCATCTCGCTTCTGAAGAAGAATTGCACCAGAAACCTAGACTACTTGCATCACAATGTAATTGTGTTTCTGCTTTAGGAGAATACAAACACAAAATCGGTTGATTAATTAAACACTTCCTCAACTCCTCAAACGCCATGAGTTGTTGTGGACCAAAGACAAAGACTGAATCTTTTCTCAACAAGTCATACAAAGGCTTTGCTATGGTTGAAAACGATCTGATAAACCTTCGGAAATATGACACAAGCCCTAAAAAACTATGCACTTCTTTAAATCCCTTGGGCACCGGAAAATCTCGTACAGCTCGTACGTTCTCAGGGTTGGGACTAATGCCTTCACTATTCACTATGTACCCTAAATATTCTATAGTGTCATGCAAGAAGAAGCATTTATCGACCCGTAAATTCAATTTATTTACCACCATTAATTTTAAGACGTCTGCTAATATACGTAAATTCTCCTTTACGTCCTCCGTGGCAATAACAATATCATCTATATATATTAACACCTCATTTCTCTCCATTAATTCCTGGAAAATCATGTTTATATACCTTGAAAAGATAGCTGGGCTATTACGGAAACCAAAGGGTAAACGGGTGTACTCAAACTGGCCCGTAGGAGTAACAAAAGATAAATATTTTACCGACGCTTCATTAATACTCACATGGTGGAAAGCATTTTTTAAGTCTAGTTTCGTGAAAAAACGTTTCCCTCTCAAACCATCAAGACAATCATCGATGAGTGGTAAAGGGTAATTGTCCCTAACTGTAATTTTGTTGAGAGATCGAAAATCGACACACATCCTCAACGTACCATCTTTACGTTTTACCAAAACTATGGGAGAGCTATACTGAGAAGAACTTTTTCTAACTATTCCTTCCTTCAACAGATCAGCAATTATTTTGTTGACTTCTTCTTTTTCAAAATACGAAAGCCTCCTAGGACGAAAAAAGAAAGGTGTGTGGTTCTGTTGAACTACAATGTCAGTTTCAAATTTAGTAATGGGCATTTCTGGTCTCTCCGGCCTAACATAACAATCCTCATACAACTCCACCACAGACATTCTGACCTCATCACTCAATTTTTCATTAATATTTAAAGTTTCTTTAGCTAAATTGTCTTTGTAACTACAATCCACCAAAAGTAGCTCGTTCGATACAAATTCAGGGTGTTCCTGCACATGATGACCATATACTCTACAAGTCGTACCAAATGAAATTTTTATTTTTGGATCGGCAATGAAATCTCGACCCAACAAACACTCATGCCTCATCGTAATGGGTGGCACAACGAAAAACCTGACATTTATATTATCTACATTATCAATCTTAATATTACAAACATATTGCCCTACTATATTTAGCTTAGAGCCATTCACTCCTTCAAAACTACTTACTGTTGCGCAAGGTTGCACCATACTACGAGGATAATACCTTCTAATAATAACGAAATCGGGCTGCCTGTGTCGATAACCGCTTCCAATTCGATGACACTGCTCCTAATCGGGATAACGACTGGCAAACGGTAAGCAGGAACAGGAGTTTCTTGAACTAACAACGCCGTGCTATCTGCAGAAGCTAACGTCACTGTTCTGGAAGTGGTCGCAGCTGATGCTTCTCTTCCCTCGTGCAGTTACGACGATCATGCCCAACTTCTCCACATTGGTAGCAAGAACCCTTGGCTGCCTCGGCGCTGTACATGATATGGATAAGTGCCCATACCTACCGCAATTGTAACATTTGATCACCGTATTTCTCCCTTGTTCGAGTGGTTTTGATTGCCCACTGAAATGTGATGGACTCCTTCTCGGTGGTACTCCGTATGACACCGTTGTGCTCCTTTCACTATTAGTGACTTCATTCATTAATTGAAGCATGTGCGAGAGGCTATCAAATTCCTTTAATTTCGCTTGAGATTGCAAGACCGCGTTATCTAGTCCCTCGATAACATACATTATGAGGTCACGCTCCTCTAACCTCAACTTGTTCCCTAACAGCACTTTGTCGTGAAAATAACTTGAAAATTTTTCTCCTTTTTCCAACGACGATTTTCAAACTTTCGCATTATTGAAATGCGATCTTCTCTGCACAAAAACATTTTTGTTAATTCGAACTTCAACTCCGCTAATGTCAACGCCGCGTACTCGGGCCGCGAGTGAAACCAATCTTTTGCGACATCCCTTAATTTTGAAACTACGATCAACGTCATTATTTGATCCGGTACCTCATATATTTCTTTCGCCGTCGATATCCTTTGAAACCACGAGAGCACATCATCATTTGAATTCCCGCCAAACTCAGGTATGAGTGCTGCAATTTCGGCATTTGAATATCGATTGCTTTTATTGGTGACCTGCGCAGCACGTACGGCCATAGCAATAATGTCTTCCACGCTTACGTTTAAGCTGGTACCATCGGTTTCGGTTTTCTCCGAGGTTGCCATGTTTAAAATCTTCCGCAACCAACAACGATATTTTAATTGATTTACACCACGGTTTACACCGAAACTTCAATGTCTGCAAAACTGTCTCAATAAACTCACCTAAACGTTATTTACAACAATCGAAAATCGTATTTTCATAAATATCGCCCACCACGAAAATTAGAAAATAACACGCCTAAAATGTTTATAAATGTCTCCGATTTACCCACTGTACAAGCTTTGTCCCTTAAGGATTTGCCATTCACCGATGATCGCAGAATTCGATAACTCACCACGTGTTTTCACTTATCATCAAATATTGAAAATTAAATTCGTTCAATCCCCACTTCTGATTTGTAAGGAATGGTCGATTTATAAAAAAAAACCAACGGCAATCACTTAAAGGTTTAATAAAATAAAGAATAGTTTAAATTTTACACCAGTCTCCTTTCCTTGAGGGGCTCACACCCGCCACCATCAAGTGTATATCGACTAATGCCCTTACCGGATGATCATGAGAAGAACGCTACCCCTTTCGTGACCGGAATCTTCCCCTCTATCTTAACGCGCGCGAAATTCAAATTTGCAAATGCCTTTGTTACAAAACAATTCATAGAAGCACCTCGGACCAATAATTTATCTCTGGGGTAATGAGTCGTTGTGAGTGACTGTCAATCGTTTTAGAGGACTGTATTCTTTGACTAAATTCAATTTTTGAGTTTGGATATGGTTTTTAATGTTGTTTTAAAGCCCCAGGTAGGTGTTTCCAATATTTAAAACCTTCAGTAGAAAAATAACTTCAAATAGAACCAAAAAGTTTGCAACAAAAGCAATAAACACAATTTTTTGTAATTGAATAGACTAAGCAGTTACGCACGACTTTTTCACCATTTTTCATGTTCCTCAAATAATGAACTCCACTAAATCTTCGACCGTTAACTTTGACGGAAAACTATATTCCTTTAATGGTTGAGGTGGTCCTGCTTTTTACTTCTGATAACTTAGCTGGCCAAGAACTCGGATCTGAATTTATTATCGCAGCCAATGTTTCTTCTTTGGATTTCCCCGGAGTAGATTCAGTGAAAAGTGACAAGTGAAAAAAAGGAAACGTCACAATAAAATATTTAATTGTGTTATTTGAAACAAAACAGAAGCGTGTTCTCATATTTTCGATTTTTTTCAAGGCTAGATTTTGTTGGCTTTGTTTAGGATAAAATATAAAAAATTCTATTCATATAATGAAATATCAAATTTATCATAAATAGTAGTATTTGCAATACAAAAAAAAATTATATTACATTGAGTCAAATTATAACAATGTCTAATATATGAAATAAATCTCCTATTTACAAATTCTGTATAAATGCTTACATGAATTTTAACTTGTTTGTTTTAATGCTCAATATTTAATTTGATTAATCTTTATTTTCTTTAATGATAAATTTTCCTACTATTGTCTTGCATTATAAGATATGTATATCAAAGACTATTCAAATAAATCAAAATATTGATTAAGAAATCAACAGTAGTATTATTATCTACTAGCAACCAAACCCATTTGAAAATGGGCCTAATCTAGACAAATCTGAAATTAAAGACGTGAGGTAACCGCTCTAGGTCAGAGGTCAAAGTTCAGGTCAACTTGGGACCTATTGAACAATTTGACGTATCGATCTCCGAAATCGGTTCAGCCGTTTCGGAGGAGAAGACGAACATACAGACAGGCAGACAGACAGACAAACCGGCCACGATTTTATGTGTGAAGATACCCACCTTACTTTTAAATTAAATTTCATGTCACAATTTTCAAAAAAAAATGTATGGCAAATAATAATCGTATTTATTTATTTCATTTATATTTCACTATAATCAACCTGTAAAGTGAAACAAACACTTTCTTTCGATACTTCTGTATTATTTATCTTCTTCTTTCTTCCGTTTACTCTCATTTTATATCCCACTCTATGCCGTCACATTCTCGCGTCTAAATCTCCTTTTACATACTTGATATCTTCACTGTTCTGTATAAGTTCCAAATTATCAAAAAACTAAAATGTTTGCTCTCCGCTACCTCAGGGGCGGATACAGGATTTTGTCGAGGGAGTGCAATTTTATTTATCTCTCAGAAAATCCATGATGGACAAGAAATTGATAAAACGTTGAATTCTAGTAGTTTTATTTTATTGATATTGTCTGTCTGTATTTAATAATAATATGGACTAAACATAAAAAAAAAAAACAATTGTAGGTAGGTACTTATATAATATACATCCAGTGCAGTTATGGGAAGCTCTTTTAGTGGTTTTGTTTTTTAAACCCATTTCTCTCGCTACAGCAACAGTTTATCTTTTAGCAGAAGAGAAGCAACCTCTTTATCTACATCAAGAAGTGATCCGAAGCGTTCGAGTAGTGGCTCTAAACTTTTGTCATTTTTACCGGGAACGTTTTTGACAATGTTTTCTGAAATGAAAATTGGTAGGTGAAAGATGTCCAAAGTTTCAGTTAAAAATCTTTCTTGCAGATCTGTGAGAACAAAATCTAGCAAGGGTGCATAGATCGATACTTTGTAGTACTCCTCGGCTGAATTTATTTGATGGCTGGCACGACAAATTTGGCGCACACCTTGGCGAGGAATTCGAGAAACATTCAGCTCGACACCCAGTTGATCGTTTAGAGTTTCTGCACGTTGCTAGACGTTTTTAAAACTAATGTCTACATTTTCTTGGCGACTAGCAAGAATCGAAATTGCGCTATTTATTTAAATATCACTACCATTGAGATCAAGCGCCGTTTTCTGTCGTAGAGTTGTTACCAATCAAGCACCTTCACCAGCTGTGCTTCGATCACGCCACTGTGCAATATTTTCAAGTGTCTCAACAATCTTTGCAAGATCAACGGAAAATTGGAGTACACCATTATGTCGCTCAACCTACCGAATCTCGCAAAGTGATGTGAGAGCACATCCTAAAGTGGTCATGAGAACAGTTTTTCGTTTAAGATGAGATTCGAAAAAAGCGATTACTTCTTTCATAACTGAACGGCGTCTCGGATGGCCGGCACTTTGGAGCTACGCGAAATGGAGTTATTCAGTTTGTGGCTGTAGCATAGTGACTTCCTTTTCCACCTTCGTGGCTGCACCTCGAACTTTGGAAAGCATAACGGCACATCCGTCTCTTTCAATTCCAACACACCGTTCGAGTTGAAATTTCAGTCTCTTCTTCAGCTGTGATAGGACAATTTGACCAATGCCCTTGCCCGTTAAAGACAATTCCCTAGATGCGGAGGCTTCGTCTAACTTCTCTTCGGCAGTAAGTAGTTTTCTGGTTTCTCTCCAATCTTCTTCATCAGATTCGTAAGAATTTTCTTGTTTCGAATGGCCTAGTTCCTTAAACGCATCCACAAAACTGACAAAATCCTTACGAATGTTACCTTGATGTACGTATCGTAAAGTAAGGCTCAGCTGGGACAGGTGAGCAACATCGGTTGTTTTATCAAAGAGTATTAAATAGTATCGTGATGCTCGCACGTTAGTCAAAATTTGCTAAAAAATCTCTTTTCCTTAGCACGAAATAAGCGTATTCTGTGTGGTCTTGCTTATGTATAGAGCATTGGAGGAAGATGTCTGTAAATGTTTCTCTAGTTTTATATCGCCAGCTGATACGCGAAACCTTAAAGGCTCTCTGAAGTTGCCTTCGTTCACAGGCACGTCAGATTCGTTGGACATGTGATGAAGTATAGGTCTATCATCTCCGAGACCACGGAATACTAAATTTTGCCGTCCAAGAAAAATTATGGTTTCATTATAGGACGAAGACGTTTCCTGTTTTCTTCAACTTTTCTGAGATGCTGTTGATGTTCGTGGTTTATTACTTTATTACGGTAAAAAGAGGAACGCTGCTCCTATTCTGCAGCTCGTTTATGATACAAATTATTGGCATGCGTCTCCAAATCCCCATTCTGCCCTGCAATGTAACTTACGTGGCCTATAATTAAACGGCTAATAAAAACAAATATAGCGTGGTGGACAGCTTACTATAATAAATGCATGGAGTTAGGAACATTTCCAACGTCGTATAAAGAGGCTAAAGTTGTGTGGATACCAAAACCGGGAAACAAAGGAGTAAGACCTATAAGTCTGCTAGCCAATATAGGAAAAATATTAGAAACTATGCGCGACTAGGCTAAGTTACTATTTAGAAAAGCGGAATTTAATAAATAAAGAACAATTCGGATTTAGAAAAGCGATGACAACAACTCAGGTAATACAAAGAGGACTACAACAGATAAAAATTAATAAGGAAAAGGAAACCACAGTTTGATGGTGGCTCTCGATTTACAAAATGCCTTTAATCTAGCGTGGTACCCGGCAATTCTGTATAAACTACGCAAATGGAAAATACCAAAGAATATTATTAAAAGTTTTACAGAAAACCGAGTCGTCATTAGCGGAAAAATAAAAATAAAAATAAATAGAGGCTGCCCGCAAGGATCGTGTCTGGGACCGCTGCTGTGGCTGGTTATTATGGAAGGATAGTTTGAGGTGGCAGGGTCGTTTGAGAGAGATCAATGGAATCAAGATGGGAAGAAATATGGCGAAGTTGCCAACACTGGGCACAGAAGTACAAACTAAAATACGCGAATTCAAAGACAGAACTACTCTTTTTCCCGGCGAGACAAAACATTAGACCAGCAGTTATCAAAATACAAGGAGTTGCGATGGACGTAAATAGCTCTATAAAATATCTAGGAATCGTAATCGATGCAAAGAGAATGTATATAGAACATTTACGATATGCTAAATTAAAATTAGAAGGCATGACGAACAAACTGTTTGCAGTCGCTGGAAAGACATGGGGGCTAAACAGCGATATAATAATAGCAATATACAAACAAGTTATAAAGCCCATCATGATGTATGGATACGAAGTGTGGGGACACAAAACAACGGACCCAAGGGTGAGGCAGATACTTGACTCTATGCAGAGAGCAAGGATATCAAAAGCATACCGAACAACGTCCACGAGAGCAATCGAAGTCATAACAGGTATTGGCCCTATCTGGACAGAGATACGAGCTCGATATGAAACAAGAGACGTTAAGGTAGAAAGACCACCAACAAACAACAAACTAATACATCCAGCAAACAGGGAAATCTTGTGAGTACGCAAATATATAGAACAGACACGAGATTTGTCATGTACACAGACGGGTCAAAAACGCAACTAAAACAACTGCAGCAGTTAAAATAATAAATACGGAAACACATACAACACAATATGCAGCAAGATCGCTGCCGGAAAAAACAAACATCGCACAAGCAGAGCTAGTTGCGATACAACTCGCCGCAGACTGGGCACTAATAAATTTGAAAGGCGACACAACTATAATAATAAGTACTGACTACAAAGCAGCCTCAGAAATAATAAACTCCATAAACCCAAAAACAGAACTAATAGCACAGCTACAAATGAAAGTACAAGCGCTTCTGAACAAGAATATTAACATAAGGTTGAAATGGGAAAAGCGACGGGAAAGCGATGGAAATAAAGAAGTACATAGACATGCCCTACAATATGTGGGAAATGATATTTTAAATATTGACATGCCAAAGACGAGCTACAATAGATGGATACAAGAAAAGGCACGTGAAATCTGGCAACGGACGTGGGATGAAGCACCACAAGGTCGGCAACTCTTCAAGATCGTACCAGTTGTGCGGCCTAGAGGATGTCGCTGGAGAGCCGAAGCGGTCTGGGTTGCGACGGGACATGGTCCCTTTAATGAGTATTATGCACGCTTTGAACTCAGAGACACAGAAAAAAGCTGCGACTGCGAGAAAAGTGACACGGGGCATATTTTGTACGAATGTAACTTAGGAGATAGGTTAGAGAACAGAGAAATTTTACGGAACAAATTACAACAAATAAATGAAAACTGGCTACTCAAACATGACGACAAGAATAAACATAGACAAGGTCCTGAGAATACTCGACAGAAACACTTCAAAATTCATTTTTAGAAGAGGAGAAGTGAATAACTTACAATCAAGGCAAAACCGAGAAGCGAACATTTAATCTAGTCAAATGTTTTATATTTACAAGAATTTTACATTATTTTTACTGCTCTCTCCCATAATTTTAACACAGAACTTATTTACTGAAAAATAGAATAAGATTTACTCTATAGTTTTAAAAAGAAAATATGACTTACCCCGTAATTTTTGTGGGAAAGCAATGCTTTCCCCGCTAATTTTTGGAAGGTGGTGGAGGATGGGTTTGCTTGGCCGGGATTTCGCTTGATAGAGGGAAATTACAAAGCCTAAGACCGAAAGGTGGGAAGGCTGACGTGTAAACGTCTTTAATTGATCATGCCCTGCAATGTTTTAAAAGTTTACTAAAGGTTTTGTGATAAGCTTTTGCAAAGGCACGGTTTTTTGACTTCACCAACACCACCAGTTGCAAACAAAGGGCAGTATTTACAAAAATAAACCTTCTTTAGAATGAGAAAACACAAGCCAAGCGTATTTTCTAAGATATTTATGCCCCAAATATCGCTTCACCTCCTCACCGTTAACCAAGTGTGAGGAATATGGAAATTTTCTTTTTTGGCTGCCAGGGATTCAATGAAGCTGATATTTTGTATAGCCATCTACATGTTTATCAAACCTCATAACTTAAGCTATCACTGCTATTAAACATAATAGACTTGGGATCCTGAGAACAAGCATGACCAATAGGAAGTACAGGAACAGCCACTATATTACTGTTATCCGGTTTAGTTCAGATTTTTAAGTTGCAACACAAGATGAAATAAATAAATAAAAAAAAAATTAATTTTAAAAATTTTTTTTTAAAATTTAAAAAATTTTAATTTATAATAAAAAAAAAAAATTAAAAAAAAAATAATTATTTTAAAAAAAAAAAAAAAAAATAAAAAAAAAAAAAAAAATTTTTTTTTTTTTTTTTTTTTTTAATTTTTATTATAATTTTTTTTAATAATTTAAATTTTTTTTTTTTTTTTTAAAAATATTATAAATAAAATTTTATTAAAACACAGCTCTACAAAAAAAAAAAATTTTTGTTGCCCTGGATATCTTAGCAAATTTTGATGTTTTCAAGTGCCCAGATTACGAATTTATTCATGAAATTATTGGATGTGCTCTTGTTTTCATGATTATATTGCATATCTTATATTTTGATCAATTATCGGCTTGATTGCAATAAAAAAATTTTTCCAGCTATGATTAGGGTTCTGCGCACCTTTTTCGCGCATACAAATATCACGTGATCCCCGCGCTTAGGCCCATATCCAGCAGAACAGCTGATCTCAGTTATTCGACATATTGAAGTACTTAGACGTGCATCTGTATAAGTTGCCGTGTGTCAATACTTTGTTTCGTTTACTGAATTTTCATTCTAATATATTTTTCTTGTCTTTTAAAACATGAGTTCATCACGAAGAAAGTGTAAATATAGTACTGATTTGTTTTGTTATATTTGTGGGGTTTATATAACGAAAAACGAAAGAGAAATATCACAGACTTCGTCAAGGAGACTTATGCCGAATATTTCGGTTTTAAAATGGATAAATTAGATAAGGCATGGGTTCCTCATAAAGTCTGTAAGTCTTGTGTTGAGTCTTTACGGTTGTGGAGGAAAGGAGAACGTGCTGGATTAGATTTTGGTATTCCTATGATCTGGATGGAGCCTAAAAATCATTTCGATGATTGTTACTTTTGCGTAGTAGATGCGAAAGGTTTTAATCGAAACCAAACGTGGAAATATCCAGATTTACAGTCTACAAAATGTCCTGTTTTACACAATGAAAATCTTCAGCGGCCTATATACGTTTCAAAAGTAATTCGGATACCCTCAGAAACAATGATGTTGCCAAATTCACAGAAATCTGTACAGTCTACCAGTGGAAGTGAATGGGAGGGTGAAACATCTACGCCAAAGTTATTTTCTCAAAATGAACTCAGTGATTTAATACGTGATCTGAATTTATCAAAAAGGATCGGAACTGTTAGCTTCAAGATTGAAAGAAAGAAATTTATTAGCACCGATGGTAACAATTACCACATATAGAACACGCGAAAGTGAGTTACTACAATACTTTAGTGAAAATGAGGAACTAGTGTACTGTAATGATGTCGCGAAGCTGCTTCTGGATATGGGCTCAAAGGAATACAAACCTACTGAGTGGCGCCTATTTATTGACAGTTGTAAAGAAGTTTAAAATGCGTCTTACTGCACAATGGAAATAAATATGCATCAATTCCGATTGCCCATTCTACAAAACTCAAAGAAGAATACGAAAATATAAAATTAGTTTTAGAAAAATTAATTACTCGGAGCATCAATGGTCGATCTGCGTGGATTTCAAAATGGTTAATTTTTACTCGGTCAACAAAGTGGATACACGAAATACCCTTGCTTCATTTGCATGTGGGACAGTAGAGCAAAGCAACTTCATTGGAAACAAGATGTTTGGCCTGTAAGAAATTCTTTAACGGTCGGTAAAGCCAATGTAATCACGGAGCCGTTGGTAAGCAGAGACAAAATCATACTTCCACCATTACATATCAAGTTAGGAATGATGAAGCAATTTGTGAAAGCGTTGGACAAGGAAGGAGATTGTTTCAATTACATTTGTAGAAAATTTCCGAAGCTTAGTATGGAAAAGTTGAAAGGTGGAATATTTGATGGTCCTCAAATACGGCAATTGATGAAAGATACAGATTTTATCAAAGCTATGACTATTCCGGAAAGTGAAGCTTGGAAAAGTTTCGTGTTGGTAGTTGAAAATTTCCTAGGTAACCATAAAGCACCAAATTATGAAGAAATTGTGCGAAGTATGCTGACAAACTTTCAGACTCTTGGAGCAAATATGAGTATCAAGTTACACTATCTCCGCAATCATCTGGACAAATTTCCGGATAATCTAGGAAATTATAGTGAGGAACAGGGAGAGCGGTTCCACCAGGATCTAAAAGTGATGGAAGAAAGGTATCAGGGTCGATGGGATAGCCACATGATGGCAGATTACTGCTGGTCCTTAAAAGAGATTGTCCGCTGGAAAATTATAAAAGAAAAGCTCTTAAAAGGCGTTTTATAGAAATATAACCTGTTTTCGACATTTTTCTTTCCTTTTACTCGATGTAAAATCCCTTATTTATCAAAACATAACTGACGTTATTAATATATATGTTATTTTGTTTTAAGTTTTCTGATTCTTGTAACGCAAAATAAAAATAAATTTTTTAAATAAACCAGAGCAAATCTTACAAAATCATCGATATTTTCATGAATCGTGAGCATAAATATATCCAAAATCGATCTTATATCCTGGGCAACAAAACCACTGTAGACCAGTGTATTTTTTTTTTTTTTTTTTTTTTTTTAAAAAAAAAAATTTTTTTTTTTTTTTTTTTTTTTTTATATATAAAAAATAAATAAAAAAATTTTTTTTTAAAAAAAAAAAATTTTTTTTTTTTTTTAAATTATTTTTTTTTTTTTTTTTTTTTTTTTTTTTTTTTTTTTTTTTTTTTTTTTTTTTTATATAAAATTATATTAATTAAAAAATTAAAATTTTTTTTTATTTAATTTTTTTTAAAAAAAAAAATTTTTTTTTTTTTTTTTTTTTTTTTTTTTTTTTTTTTTTTTTTTTTTTTTTTTTTTTTTTTTTTTTTTTTTTTTTTTTTTTTTTTTTTTTTTTTTTTTTTTTTTTTTTTATTATTTTTTTTTTTTTATTTTAAATATTTTATTTTTTTTTATAATTAATGTGTTTTTTTGAGTGAAAAAAAAAAAAATAAAAAAATTTTTTAAAATGATAAAGAGAGAAAGTAAAAAAAAAAAAAAAAAAAAATTGTTTTGAGAAAGAACAAAAAAAAATATAAATAAGGAAACACTTTATTATAGAAAGATATATTTTAAACAGTCGTTTTTAGTGATAACTTTAAAAAAAAAATAAAATAATAAAAAAGAAAGCAAAAAGAAAGAAGAAAAAAAAAAAAAAAGGAAGGGAAATTAGGTAGGTTTAATAAAAAAAGTTAAAAAAAAAAAAATTGTTGTTTTTTTTCTTTTTTTTGCGGGGGGGGGGGAGGTTAGGTGTTTTTTTTGTTTGCTATAGAAACTGCATTTTATTTTACTTTAAATATTTTAATTCCTTTGAGATTTAAAATGGTGCTTTACTCTTCGAAGGGGGACTTAAGTTGATACTTTAGTCACAGGAGTGCATGGAATGCTTAATACTTTTGTAAAGTATCAGCCATTTTCCTCTTTTGTTGAAAATATTATTTTATTTCGTTATCCGTTAGCAGTTTAATGAACGACAGCAAAATCATGTATCGACAACGATCTCGTATCTTGAAAGTATACCTTCATAATGTTATTGGTGTACTTATGTGATTGATGAAAAGTTTTGAAATGAATTTAATTAATATTTATTTATCACACTGAATTTAAGTTTAACTATGATAGGAGAAACTTCACAAACTTAAATTATTAAAGTACTTAATTTTAATAGACCTAGCCTGTAATTAAGTACTTATTATAAATATATTATTAATTATTTTACAGAAGTAATTGGACGTTATATATCCAATTTATAAATAAGATATAACTTTCACCTCATTTGTCACTAAAAATTCTATTTATTACGTGAATTGGAAACAAGATAAATTCCTAAAACGAATCGTCGATGAAATATGTATGATTCTTCAGATTCAGCAACGTCTCGATATATTTATTCAATAGAGCGCAAATATATTCTTTTAATTCCGATAAACAAAGATCGAAACATGGATTTTCAAAATGAAAGGGTAATATTTGACGTGACATTCAAAAAGGTAAATGTCATGTGCGTTTACAATTTAACTTTTATGCTATTGAAATCAAAATCACAATTGAATTTTTCTTTTTGAAAGAAAACACCGTACCCAAATACGAACATAATAAATTTAATTGTCAACCACAAACAGATACGTCACTTTATATTAATCTCTTTAAAACAGTTATAATGGTGATAAACCACCTGAATATCGATCTCTTTTCTTAAAACCGTTTCGTATGTATTCAAAACCTATAAATTCTAAATGAATCTTAAGTAATAGGTATAAGTTGCTTCTTTTAATTTTACCCTTGAAACTTTTTGTTTATTTCGGTTTTATTTCGGTATATTTCGGCATAAAGTAATTGCGTATATTAAACTGTGTTCGTGGTTCTACTTCAAATTAAATTAAAAATAAAACATAAATTTAAAAATGCATACTTCCATGGTCGATCAATATTTGACGTGAATAATGACCGCAGTCAACTTCAACCCCAAGCCGTTGAGCTTAAAATGAACATATCCAAATCAATACAAAACTTTATTAAACACTTTGGTGTAAGTTTCATAAAGAAATCGTATTTTTTTTTAAACTGACAATAAATAGTAGGTACTGTACAAATATTAAAGTTCTTGCAACTTAAATAAGTAATCAAGAAAAACTATGTCAGCATAAATTAATCTTTGGTCAAGGCTCTGTTAATTTGAACTTCGTGTCATTACTAAAATAACTTACAGAATAATGAATGTGTTCGTTAATTGTTATCCACGTTAAATACATAATGACAATGCAAATTAGACTAAAACCAATTAATTTTTATATTTTATCAATTAAGTATCAAAGTACAAGTAACTTTTTTTACAAAGTTAATATCAGTATATGATGATAATGTTGCGATTATAAGGACTGTTAATACAAAGTGGTATAAACAATTCAAAAGCGGAAAAGTTTCGGTTAAAGATGAGAAAGCGTCGGTACGTGCTTTGAGGTCAAAAACAGATGAAAACGTGCAAAATGTGGTTGGTTCTGAAGAAGCGACTTATTGTTTGAGAATTTACCTTATTTTATCAAAAACTACACACTGGTTTTTGAAAAGCATTGTAACAAGTGATCATTAAATGGCACAAACTTCATAATATAATAATAGACTTTATTTTTCCCAAAACAAAAAAGTTGCTCTTCCACTTAACCCAAATACAAATACAGTTAAATAGTGAGCGCAAAATTTGTTCCAGGCTTTGATTAAGGAACAGAGAAAAGTAGCTAAGTGGTGTGTTTCAATGGTTTAACATTTAAAAATTAATTTAACATAATGCTAATTCATGGCAAATATTTCAATATTTGAAAGATGTAACCGATATTGGTAGAATATTGGTTAAAGAACAGCGGCCAATATACAGGGTGTTTCATTAATCAGTACAGAAAATGAAACTGGAGATTCCTTACAAAATTTAAAGGGGGTTTAACATAAAAAAAATTTCCTTAAAGCCTCCCTGAAGAGTTACAGCCCCTTAAAGATGTGTAAAATTCACATTAATCGATTTTTTTCTGAAATGACTTGAAATAAAAAAAAGAAATCTAAACATTCAAATATTACTACCAAGAAGCCTCCATAATTTCATAATTTTATTCACCCTTGTTATCTGCAAGGGGGTGAGTCTCTACTACCCTTAGAGTTTTTTACCAGAACTTTTTAACTAATTTTTTTTTTCAATTTTAAAATTCAGATTTTGGAGGGCCAATTCAATTAAAACTTTTTTGTCTCTTAAAAATTTCACGTAAACTCAATACTTTTTCACCAAAAAAATAAATTAAGCGAACTTGCAGAATTTTTTAATTAATAAGTTGCGTATGCAAGTTTGACATAAATAACAATATTATTATTAACTATCATTTTTAATTTAAATTAACAATATTATTTCAGAGAGTGTTCAAAATGGGCACCATTTTCTTGAATACAGGCCCTTATTCCTTTGAACAAATTTCCGTTAACGCTACCTAGCATTGCTACAGATTGTCTAACTCTTCAGGGGAGGCTTTAAGGAAATTTTTTTTTTATGTTAAACCCTATAAATTTTGCAAGGAATCTCCAGTTTCATTTTCTGTACTGAATCAATATTATCTAATTTAGAACCTGCCACCGCACTACCACTGTTGTTTGATAATGTGAATTTTGGATGTCAACAAAAATATTGCTATGAGTTATGGTCGGTTATATATGTTTTACCTGATTCTAGTTGTCTTCCCACTATTACATACAATTTATAAAATAGTACACAATGTACACATAAATTATACCTACCTAATTTGTTACTTCAGATATAAAGTGTAAAATTGGTAAAATTATTAATATTATTGCGCGCCAAAACATTCATATTGGCTACTAGTCTCGGAAGTGATCGTGACTATACCGACCGTCCATATTATGCTATTTATGCATCCTGTTTTGTCACCTTTCTTTGTTAACGCGGGAATGTGCTGAGTGTAGTGTTCGTATCTATATACAGTATACAGTTCATTGTGATTTTGAAATAGTTTTAATTGGTTTTTCGTTAAACTTGTAAGTATCTAAATTCTATTTCGTAAAATAAATTTTCATTTTAATTATTACGTGTGTAACTGTGTAAAATTCCATCGGAAACATACTCCCCGTTAGTAAAGTAATTTGGTTGTTTATTTGTTGTAAAATTTAATCAATGCCGTTAAATGATTGTATGGATGTATGTGTAGCTGATATGTTATTAAAATGAATCAAAATCAAATGTAACCTACAATTTTGTTTGGCGTATTGGCATATGTATTGGGTCAATATCACGCCAATATACTGCCAATATATTAAACACCTAAATTAGTCACTTAAATGTATGTCCATTCTCTCAAATTTCAAAATCATAATGGTATTCTAGAATCGAATTAAGTATACTTTTTCTTAACATAATTTTGTGCCTCGGTTTGGTATTTACTATAATATCATTTTGATTGGTATATTGGCACTGTATGTTGGTCCAATATAGTGCCAATTGGTGTCGTAGAACGACGCAAGTGGTTTATTTAATACTATTTCTTTCATTTTATGAGTTCAAAAAACTGAAAATCACATGCAAAGCTTACACCGTACGGCGGCATTTTGCTTATGTGTAAAATTAGTTATTATATAATTCTGGATAATGATTCATGTTTATAGATTGATATAAAATGTGATATTCAAGCCATAACAAACAAGTAGAAAATATATGGGCATTCAACATCAAAGTTTCACACTCGATGTACATACTCTCTCTACACACAATTGCGCTAAGTACACGGCGTGTACTTGCAAGCGCAAAAGTGGTTGCTGTGGTACATGCAGTACTTACATGTGTGCATGCTTTGTACATTTTTCAATTACTCTCGGTACTTGCTGAGGGTTGGGTCAAAATTACATACATTCTCTCTGTACGCAAGCACATGAAGTAATAGGTCTCTGTACATTGTGTTAATTATGTGGACTACAAGTACATAGTACGCAAGTATATGAAGTAATTGGGCTCGGTACATTGTGCTAATTATGGAGACGGGAAGGAATGGGGGGCAGGTAGAAAGACCCTCAGCCGGGGGCAGGTAGAAAAGTCCCTTCAGCATAAGGTTGTAGTGATCTAACACACAACTGTTAATTTTTAATCGTTTAAAAGTAGTATTATATTTAAATAATCTCAGCTAATTAAAACCGCTAATTACACATATTTACATCCATTTTGACAAAGATGTGGCTTTGTTACAAAATATTTGAAAACATGTAGTTTATTGGCGCCCTCCTCCGGCATATGATTTCCTTAAATAATGTCTTTTGTATAATTGGGTGACAATGAAAATTCAAAATCACATACTCTCTATACATTCTCTCTGTACGCAAGTACATGAAATAATTGGTCTCTGTACATGTGGCAATTGCTCTCGGTACACTCTGTACACTGGTATATGAATGCATAATTGTAATTGGTCTCTGTACATGTGGTAATTGCCCTCGGTAAAGTGCTGAGGGTGTAATTGGTTGGGACAAAATTACATACTCTCTGTACACGCAATTGCGCTAAGTACACGGCGTGTACTTGCAAGTGCGAAGAGTGGTTGTTGTGGTACATGCAGTACCTACATGTGTGCATGCTTTGTACATTTTTCAATTACTCTCGGCACTTGCTGCGGGTGTAATCGGTTCGCCCCTTTCCGCCGCCCCTGATGAAGTAAGATGGCCGCCGGCAAGACTCCGCCATCTTGTGGGTGGGGCATCTTTTCGAGTACTTGTTGATAAGAGTGCGATGATAGGATAATTCGCCGCCTCTCGAGGGGGGGTGGAGCGTCGTTAAGGCGGTGATTTTGATTAGATATACATTTGATAATGATATGCAAGATGGCCGGCTATAATTACCTGTCGTTGACGCCGCCCCCAGCCGCTGTGCGGGTGGATTTCATTCAGCGTGCAAAATCACGTTCCGTTCTATTACATTTGGATTCTGTGTCTACGTCGATTGATTTTTGTGGTGGCGGTGTTGAACCGAAAAAATCGATGGATACGTTAAACACAGGACGACAACAGCAGCAAAACGCGTCGATGGATTCGATTTCATCGTCGTCGTCTTCGTGGTATTTTGCCACGGAATACGACATAGTCAACGAGTCGCGGCTTCTCAATTTCAGCAACGCTTCGAACGAGAAGCTGGTGAACGCAACGTGCTACAAGCTAGACTACAACGATGACGGAAAATATATAGAAATCGGGTACAGTACTTATCTGCAACCTACACCGGTAATTAGAATTTGGAACAGCCCATAATAATAATTGTGTATGCGGTGCAAGCGGTCCGTACAACGTGCATTACAACGAAGACGCTAATGGGGCTCCACAATCATCTGATGGACGACTTTTTCTGCAACACCGTCTGCGAAGAGTTTAAACAAGAGTTTGTAGATGTTAATGACGGACCCATCGAGTGCATAAGTAGAACTTCGGACATATCTCGCGATGTAAAAATTGTCTACACTACAGAATATCATCCTGATTTAGTTGGTTGGAGTGTCGGTAGTGATAATGGTTTTGTAAACACAATCACTTTAACCCGTGATTATAAAAATTGTGTTCTAAACAAGTGGGATGTGGATTGTATGTTTGGTTTGAGAGAAATAATTAATTATCGGTTGGAGTTAATGCAATCACATAACCTGGACGCGTTCTACAACCATGTAATCAAGCGTGTTGCAATCGAGCAGGGAAAGAAGAAAACATTGAATCAATCCGACTACGACGATGACGGCTGGAGTGTTTATGACACGTATGAAAAACTGTTAAACGTTGAATGTAATATTAATTCGCACAATGTATTATGTTTAATGGAGGTTTTATATCGCCGACCTAGTTTTATTATGTCGTGTGTAGCGGAAAATATGCGCTAGAAACCAAGCATCGATGATGCTTTTTATGTATTTCTTTTCATGTATTTCTTTTTTAAATATATACATATTTGTCGACTAAATAATTTTTAATCAAACCTGTAAGATGAAAAATATTCTATGAGGTGTGTATAAATATATTTGCAATGTGAACTTGTTGAGCAAAAGGCGTCATGCTAGCATCAAAAAGGGTAAAAAATTAAGTGCAAACAAGGAACTGGTGTTATAAACAGTCTAATTAACAGACTTCCTGTAGAATTACACCTGCCTGGACACCTGTATTGTGGACCAGGCACAAAGCTACAAAACGGTTGGCCAGGGGTGATGCTGGTATTGACGCTCTAGATTCGCACTGCAAAGCACACGATATCAGCTACAATACCAGTCCTAACGATTTAGCTGCAAGACATCGTGCTGATCATTTGCTCCAACAAAAGCTTGGGAGCGGTTCAAGTCAAAAGACGCAAGCTTGGGCAAAGAACAGCTGCTCTAGCAGGTAGTGCAGCTATGCGTGCTAAGCGATCATTAAGCATGGGTTTGAATAAATCAACAATCAGAACCATTAAGCGAAAAAATAAAGAAGCGAAAATAAAGAAACGAAGAGCGAGAGCATCGTTCAACAAAGTTCGTCGGATGATTAAGAATAATATAAAGGCTAATTATGTGAATGGCGGCGGAGGTGGTAACCTATCTCAATGATTGAAAAGGCCTACGGTCAAGCGAAGTTTGCTGTTCGACATTTTGGCGGAAAACGAAACATAGTAATGTTGTTCCAGGCTTTGATTAAGGAACAGAGAAAAATAGCTAAGTGGTGTGTTTCAATGGTTTAACATTTTAAAATTAATTTAACATAATGCTAATTCATGGCAAAGTTATGTTTTTTTTTAAATTTATTACATTTTTGGATTATAAAGTGTAAAACAAACACCTTTTTTTATTAAAGTTAACATAAGAAAAACAGCAATAAACGTTTGTTTATAAAAACAGCAAAACTTTTTCCAGAATCTATTAAAACAAAGTTTCTGAAGAAATGAAATAAATTATGAAATGTATGTAATTTTAAAATATATGATGAATTAAGAGAGTGAGAGGGGAGGGGTAGTATGAAAAATATTTGATTCAGTTGATATCGGCCTTCAGCGACACACGAGGTGCATGAAAAGTCAACATGCAAACCTGCATCAAGCCATCCATTCATACATTCATGATTACATAATAAACGAACCACATGCAAGTATTTTTTTATTCAGCTGCAAAAACACCCATTATAAGATCACAGAAGCAATTTAAACGTAAGAAACTTGTTATCCCAATCCTCGTGGCCTACTTTACAAAAATAATGGATTTTATCGAATAAATCAAAAACTGATTATATCAGGTAGACTACATGTTAGATACTTTTCCAATGATTTTCGAAGGAGAATTTACTAGTGGTTTCCAGGTATTTGTGATGCCAAAGTTTGAACCAAATGTTTCGAATGCTCTGTACAATATTTTTGGGCATCGAGAATGGTTCTTATCAGGGCCATACTAAGACTTTAACTCCTCAAAAATAATTTTATCTTTGCAATAACTTCTACGGTACACTAATTTCTTTGATGCCGTATATCTATTAAAAATTTTGAAATAATGCGAATAATTTGAAAACCGCTGCTGCTAGGGATATAAATTACGGGTCAAATCTACGCAAAATTTCACGAGTTACTGGACGGTTTAAAAATATCCAGGGTGTTCCTTTAAAAAAAATCATCTTTGGTTGACTACGTGTGTCTACTTAGTTGGCAACATATGGGAAACTTTTTTTTATTAATTTTACGAAAAAAGTTATTCTTCATAAAAAGTTCTGCATGATCTAGAATCTAAAATACAATCATCAAATATAATTTTTTTCAATCGTATACATGGTTTGTTAAAACCATAAATTTCAATCACGAGTAAGGTACCTCTATTTGTGAAAATTTATGAAAATATGAAAACTGTAATTATGAAAAGTTGTTCGGAATGAAAAACTATGTTTTTAATATGCAATTACGTCCTTCTACTTAAAAAAAATTTTACAAATTTTTCTCAATTAAGTGATACCGAACATTTACCATTTTATTTATTATGAACATGATAACCTGTCCGTTCTGTTCAGAAAGTAATAAGCAAATTCCCACAAAACAAAATTTATTTATAAAAATTCTCGTAAAAATCTAATTAATACACTATTAAAATAAAAATAGGTTCAAGTACATAATCAGATCCATCTAGGTCAACTTATTTTTACTCTTTCCAAAGTTATTAACTGATGACTAATATTAAATGATACATTTTTTTGATGTGAATTTTATTAAATGTTTTCAATAATTAATAATAAACAGTAATCTCTTATTTTTATTGAACACTTGATAACATTTCAATTAATTAAAATATGTCTTGTAACATTTTAGCGATTCATTTAAATGAATAATGCCATAATAAATCATTTTGTTGAAATAATTTTTACGAACATTATTGGCTTCTTTAATTCACTAATGCCTCTACATACCCGCCTTCTCTGTCAATACAGGTAATTGTTCTATCACAAAAGTTTTTCAATACTCTTCTAACCATAGCCGGAGTAATACTCTGAACCGATTTTGCAATGATTCTTTCCAAATGAGCAACATCTGTAAATGGCCTTTGAAGATACACCTTTTCTTTTAGGTAACCCCACAAGAAAAACGATGTGACCAAAATCTCTGAAAATCGATTTCAAGGTATTGCCTTACATTTAACCTACTGTGGCATGGTGCACCATCCTGTTGGAACCGTATTTGTTGACGTTGAAGGAGGGGAACGTTATCAAGAAAATCGTCTAATTCATTCTCTAAAAAGAGTAAATAACGGTCCGCATTCAAAGATTCATGATAAAAATATGGGTCAATGATTTTATTTCCATAAATTCCACACCACACATTTGTTTTAAATGCATACTGGTCCCGAGTTTTGATGGTAAAATTTGGATTCGTATCACTCCACCAACGGCAATTTTGGGCAGAGACTGTTCCATTTGATGTAAATGTTGCTTCATCCGAAAAAACAATATGTCCTTCCGTAAATGGGTTATCTTCTAACATTCCTTGGATATCACAACAGAATTCAAAGCGTCTATCATGATCGCCCGGTCTTAACGTATGAATAAATTGGGGCTTGTATGGGTGCAACTTGTTCCTTTTAAACATTTTTGAAACCGTATCTTTGTTAATAGGATTTGGCATCGAAGCTGCCCTTGTTCGCAAGGATTTCTTAGGATGTTCGATTGCTGAGAGCATTATTTCAAATTCAATGTCATCACTGACAAACCGTTGTTGGCGTTTGTTGTTAAATTTATTACTTACATATCCAAAAGTTTTAAATTTGTTTAATACTTTCCTTACTGTGCCATAGTGAAGATTTTTTTCTGGGTGTCGGTTATTAAAAATTTCTGCAGCTTCTCGATATGTTTTATAATTGTCACCCACAATTTCAATTTTATCTCCAGTACTTAATATTGCTGGCATTTCTACTAAATTTTAAAAATACTTCATACCAAATTTCACTAAATAAAACTGAATTTTTTAAGTTCACTGTCAAACAATTCTGACTATTAAAAATCATTTGTTTATCAGTGCATCCTAGATTTCATGCTAACTACAGTTACATTTGCATTGTTATTGTAGACAAAAAAGAAAACATGATTTTTTTATGTAATTGGATGTAATTGCATATTTGAACGTAGTATTTAGCCCTGATTAACTTTTTTCAATAACAAATTTCGATATTGTCAAATATAAAGGTACTTTACTCTTGAGTAACATTTATATTTTTGCCAAACCGCGTATACGATTGAAAAATTAATATTATATGTTGCCAACTTAAGTATACACAATGTTGGTATATGAAAATATTTTTAAAATGTGCAACTTTTAGTCTACTTGGGAAGCGTGCTCACACTTTTTGGGACAAATAGTCTAAAAGCCCTTAATCGAACAATTACACACTAAATGGACACACTGTATATAGTCCGCTGAAATTCAAAATTCGCGATACTTTTTGAACAGACCTTGTACACACTCCCAAATAAAAGGTTCGCCTAGTGCAACATTGCAGAGGTGTATGCATATGGCCCCTAATGATGAATTATGTGAGGTGGTATAACTTTAACCCCCGGCCCGACTTACATGTGGTAAGTGGGAAATCGTTGAATAGTCAGAGAATGTAGCAGACATCTAACAACAACATGAAATCAGCCATTTATTGGAATTGGGACAATGGACTGGCCAGTAAGATAACTCAAAATTTTTTATACCTCCTCGTCCAGGTGAGAGGGAGTATTGTCCAAATCTGGGACAGTTGGACCAAAACAATTAATGTACCTTAAAAAGAGTATACCACGTCGCTGCCAAGCAATAGTAGGCAATAGAGGTGGAAACACCAATTACTAGGCCAGAAATGTAAATTAAAAAAACATAACAATATAAAATTTTTTCGTCGACCTTTACAAAAAATGACTATTTTTGGAGGCAAATAATTTTCGTCCGCAAACACTTTGGTCCGTTGTGGTTACTATGATACAGCATGGTGCGATAGCGGCATTGAGTTATTAGGGAGTTTTTATCGTAAAAACAAATACGGTAAACGCTAAAATCATGTATCCCTTTTCTGCGCATGCGCATACGTAATTACGCGTCCTGTTACGAAATCCACTACAGTTTACGTGTGAATAATACCGTGGTGTGAATATTAGTGTTCGTAATAATCAAGAATAGAACGAACTATAAAATAACGACCAAAGTATTGTTATTGGTGGATGGAAATCCTCAACAATCGCTGAGGGATACGTTAAGAATTCCATTTCAATAAAATAAACGTGTCCAAAAGGATTTTAACAGGCAAGCACTCCAAGAGAGAAGTTTTGAAAGTAGTGCTGCTGGAGCATCTGCATCTGAAGTTGCATCAACAAGTGCCCAAAATCAAAACCTGACTCTTGCTTCTTCTTCAACACCAGGAACTAATATCACTAATTGCACAAATTGCACGTTCAATATTCATATTCGAGATTGATTTAATTTTGTAGTATAATTAAAATAGAGAGTTTCAGTAAATCAGAATATATTTTGTTTAAAATGAAATTAAAATTATGATCGAGTGTGCAGTTCGAGAGATCTGGCCAAGGTAGCAAACAGGGTGCGTGCTTACTTTATAAAAATATGTAACGAGTCGACAAAAAACAGTGTTAAACGTTAAAAAAAAAAAACTTTAATATAGTGATTTTTATAATTGCGTGAAGCTTATCTTTTAACGGTCTCGAAAAATCCAATCGAACCGTTAAAAAAAGCTTCACGCACGAAATATTATCAACGTTTTTTTCTACTACTGCTATGAAATAGGTCGACGATAGACAATATAAATTTTAAAAAGTAAGAGTGTCGACTATCGTGGAAAACAATTTGCTATTTTGACGAAGGATTACTTCGAAAAATTTGTGACTGAAACAGACGATACGAATTATTTGTTGATGAAGGTAAAAATCCTTTTAATAAAAACTACCGTCACACTTATTATGTTTATTTGTTTGCAGACGGTTCTGATTTTAGGAGTCTACGGCGCTTGTCGCAGAATGGAACTGACAAACATGACGACAATAGATAACGTAGAGGATATAGGACACATATTATTGGTCAAAGTTGTCGATACCAAAACTCAAAGTGATCGCGCTTTTACGGTTTTTAAAGTTTGAATACATTAAAGTATACAGAAAATATAGAAATTTGAGATCATCATATATTACAAGCAGTCGCCTCTACTGAAGTATTCAAAAGTCAGATGTGTAAATCAGAACGTAGTGTTTGTTTGAGTTCTTTAATTAAAGATAGACGTTTTGATTTTATAACTTTATTGTAACGCCATTTCAACGCAATTTGCTATTCTTCGCAAAACGTCCAAAACGATATGAAAATGATAAAATTCACATGTGCAAACAGCATAATATAATATCAAATGTACAGTGCTTTCAAGGAACGTAATCACACTTCAAATCAAGATAACTCTGGAAGTTTAAAAGATAGAAGGATGGGACAATAACTAACATCTAGGGTGGGTGTCCAAGTTTTTTTTACACATATTGAAAACAAAAGCGAATCATCTCCCAACTTATTAATATAAATTGTATATTTTTAAATTTAAAATTTTTGCAATCTAAAATAATTTTTTTTAATTTACCATAACAAGTAGTTCTCTCAAAATTTCAAAGTGGTGCGTTAATTTTGCGGGTAGTGTATTTGACTTGGATTATTTCCTTCAAAGACAGTATCATGCAATTTTATGATTTTCAGGCTTCTTCAGGCCCTTAGAACTGATACCGCTGCTCAGATAATATAATAGTAATACAACCAGTGTCATATGCAATAGTGTTTGGTTTTAAATATTTTGTCTTTATATTCATTGTCAATTATTTAAAGTGGATCATACAGTATCACCATTTCCTCCACCACCACGACCACCACCCCTAGACCCACCTTTACCGCCTCCACTAAAAACCCTTATCCAACTTAAGAACCGCGCCAAACGCATCTACCTACGCACCCTAAGCCCTCAGACAAACAAATCCTTACCGCCAAATTAGAATCCTTAAACCAAGACAACCATTCCCTATGGCGTATGCAGAAAATCCTCCGCAACGCCAACCAAACTCCAGAACACCCGATCCAATCACGCCTACATCTCCCACCGAAATCCGTCAAATAATACGTTCCCTTCTGCAAACGTAAAGCTCCAGGTCCCGATCAAATCACAAACTTTATGATCCACCACCTCCCACGCAAACCTATAGTATTCCTTACCGCTATCATCAATTCCATACTAAAGAATAGGCTACTTCCCCGATGACTGGAAGATAGCCGACGTCATAGTAATCTCAAAACCTTTAAAAGACCCTAAAATTCTGCAAAACCACCGCCCGATCAGTACATCCCGCACTTTCAAAAATCGCTGAAAAAATTATGCTACACAGGCTAAACATGGACATCTCCCGATTAAAATTCCTACCTGACAAACAATTTGGTTTCAGACCGAACCACTCCACAACCCAACAACTCTTACGCATAACCGAATACTGCTACCAATTCATGGCCAAGAACCAGGCCGCCGGAGCAGTATTTCTCGACGTCTCAAAGGCTTTTGACCGTGTCTGACATGCTGGCCTTATCTACAAACTTATCCGTTTCAACATCCACTCAAGATTAATCCGCATAATCCACTCATTCCTTTCATACAGCAGTATCCAAATCAAGTTAAACAACGTCAAATCCTCAGTCCGCTACCTCACCGCCGGAGTCCCGCAAGGCTCCGTCCTCTACCTACATTATGTAACGGTTGTAGCTTACAAATACGTAAAAGAATAGACAGCTGTGCGGTACAACCTAGAGAAAAGAGTAATGCTATTGAGCTCGAATTAAAGCACTAAATTCATGGAAGATCCCGAATTTATAAGTGTTATCGCAACAGTGTCCGGCTTAATCGGTAGATTTGGGGGGTCCTTAAGGAATCTGAAAAGAAATAAACTGTTGCGTAACGTGGCGCCACCTGCGGAGTAATGAACAGAAATAAAACCGACCAACAGGAGTACAACTTGCTTTTACTAAAAAATCTAACACGTTAAAACGAACACAATATCAAGGAAACACATAGACAATTTAAACGACTTAAAAATACTAGAAGTACAGGTACGAAGTAAACGAGACTGTCGCATAAAGTTTTACGGGCGTTAGCAACGACGGTTAATTAAAGCTCGTAATTAATGTATCAAATTCAGATAAGTGTTATAGTTAAAGAGAGCGCACCAATTTAAAATTGGTTCGTACGAAAACTTGACGTACACACGACACTTACATAACGGTGCCTTAATAGTAACTTAAACTCGGAAGTAACACGATAAACAGGTCTCGTCAACCCAAAAGGCCTGTTGTTTTTAACGTCGCCCCCGTTATCTACAGCGTCTAGCTCTGATGGAGCCAACGTAAACAAAACCGAGTGTCGGTGATCGAGTTCACCTCGACTAAAAAGAATTACTTAAGTACTAAAATTATAAGACCGTTCGATGTCACGTGTACGTGAGCTTCTTACGCTTTGAGTAGGATAATTAAACATTAAAACTTAGTTGTGTTCTAGTAGTATGCATCTCTGAGGATACGTTCTTGCTAGCGGCCGTATTGAAATATTGTACAGCGTCCGAACGTAGTTAATTCCAGAATTTCCATAGGGGAGGTTCAGATTGAAAACAGATGACAAATAGGGTCCCTCGAAGTAATAGATATGCAGCATGAACGAGACGATCACCCTTCAGCATTCACCAGCTGTTGTCGACTTAAGTGTAGGCGACAGCGAGGTACTCGAACAATTAGGTAACGAGTGGGTTCCTAAATAGCCATTCTAGCATCCCCAGGAGTTTTCCAGGTGTAAGATAAGGTGAAAGTGTGAGGTTAACACACGTGGGTGTAGATTGATCGGCTTTATCTTTCCGCACTCAATTATGGTGCAATTATTGAAGCCACGTTGAAATTTTAATTGTATTTTACTTGCTTTATGAGCTACCGTCAACCACCCAAAAGGAAATGAATAAAAATGCCAAGATGTCGATCCGTCGTTTAGTTAGTCAAAGCTATAATTCTGATTCCACCAATAGGAAAATTTGATGTAGCGCGGTAGATTTGATTTCCGTCGTAACGCGCAATCTACGCCCTACGTTTTTAACACGGCTTACGACCTACGTTCAGTTCTAAATTTAGAACCGTAACAGATTTCCCCCTAGCAAGAGGATAAGCTCGGAGCAACCTAACAGCGACGAAGCGAAATCTTAGATTCAGAAAAGAAAACCAAAAGACTAGGGTCCGTAGTTCAGGATGGTCACCAAAGTCAAAGTATCCCAAAAAGTCGCTAGATGGCGGAATGATGATCCCTCAAGACAAGTAAAAAATCAAAGAAAGGAACAGAACCGGACTGCCTGGTACAAGGCAGAAAGCCACCAGATCCACGGATATAACCAGTCGAAGATCCGAACCAAAAACTACAGGAAAAGAGAAGGATTTAACAAAGACACAGGAAACGAAATTTAGGCCGAAGCCAAGTGAACCCTAAAAAAAAACCTGATCAGAAATACCAACCCCAAAAGCATACCCACCCAGAAAACAAAAAAAACTACAGGAACCCCAGGAAAGGTTTATGGAATGAGAGGAAATAAGGAAAAGGGCTGAGCCCACTACAAAGAGTTAGGATAAACCCTAGGAAGACTATTAAGGTCGGGAGGTTCACAGACGGCGTGCATGTCGAGTAAGTGGCACCAGGTATCACTCGCGAAAGATGGTGAATCGCGTCCTTGGGCCCCAGTGTAAGCCTACTCATGCGCCATTCACGAAGACTGATACTACCCCTCCCCAAGATAACTTCCCTCCCACCCAGGAAAGGAGTTAACCCAAAGGTTAAAGGACACCCCAGGCAGTTAAAAAGTGCGACTTTGAAAACCCGAGGAAACCCCTACCCCATAGTAACCTAAAAGAAAAATGAAAGGAAGGATCCCAACACGATCCTGGCAATCCAAACACCTAACTCAATACCTACAATCCGCACTTAACGCCTTAGAACCCTGGTTTACTCACTGGCTTATTTCCGTTAACGCGGAAAAGAGTGCTGCAGTAATCCTTTCCCGCAAACTTAAGCACCGACCCGACGGCCAACTAAACATCCTCGATACTCCCATTCCGTAGACCAAATCCACTAAACACCTTGGCGTTATCCTAAATAACCGCCTCGCCTTTGCAGCTCACATCCAATCGGCTTCTAACAAAGGCCGTGGCTCCCTAAAATCGCTAGCTTCTCTGTTATGCTGTAAAAGTTCCCTATCACCCTATCACCGAAAAACAAACTTCTCCTCTACAAATCCATCATAAATCCCATCATGCTTTATGTGTCTCCCGTCTGGAGTCACGCCGCCGACACCCACTTCCGAAAACTTCAAACAATCCAAAACAAAGCTTTCCGTCTTATCTTTAACGCTCTTTGGTACATCCGAAACAACGACCTACATCACGACGCCAATCTACCTACTATCCTAGCACAACTCCTCCATATCACGAAAAACCAAACCCACCCCAATCCGCTAATCCGCAAAACCACCGATTACGACGTATAATACCTCTTTTTAAAATCAAATGCCCTAAAACCGCTTTCCCCGACGACCTTTAAAATTTTCCCGCCCCCTCAAGACTAACACAAATAATATTTTAAATTTCTGTTGCAGATCACCTCCCTCAAGATGACGGGGTACAAGGATATTCCTGGCCCATCGACCATGCCAAGACAAGACAAGACAATCACCATTTCCTTTATTTTTATTCCACAGGTACGTCATTTGTATAGTGTGTTTGTTTTTTCATATATGGCCATATTCACTTCAGAAGTCACTAAACTAATGGGTGACTACTTTTTATAGCAATTACATTTTAAATTTTTTAAAGTTAATAAGTGAAAGCCAATTTCTGAAAGAAGTATCATCATTTAATTAAATCTTTTGAGGAAAATATTGTATAAGCCGTTTCCATGGTGGTTTTTACAGTCCCATGATCTCTTAAAATCACCTAGACGAGGAAAAAGTATAAATAGTAATTAACAATTTCAAATTAACATAAATAAAATTTTTAAAATATTTGTTGTGACGTATTAAATATTTTTTAACGAATTCGTATTGGGAAATCACGTCACAATTACTTTTACTAAATTAAAACAAAAAACTTTCTCGAATTGCCTGTTATAAGTTTGCAAGAGATTGTACAATAGCAAACAAAACAGAGAATCACTCGACAGGTGTTTCGTACTTTTGGGACTTATCAGAAGTGAGAGAACTTGAGTGTAAGTTCACTATTGTACAAATGCGTGTTGAGGACTATACATGGTGTTCCAGATTTACGTATACAAGCAATATCTCCGTTATTTGTTGTAAAAAATCAACGAAATGGTATTGAACATGCCGTCTGATGACACCTTTGAAACCAGGTGGTCTCTTTCCGCCTCTGAAGAACAACCCCTAACTTTCTTTTTTCAAATAGCACCTTGTATAGCTAGACTCTGAAATTACATCTCCACGTCATTCTGAGCATAGTGCTATACTACAATTTATATGTTACAGTTGTTTATTAACAGTTACAAATAAGACATATTCTAAAAATCGTAACACGATTTGATTTTATTATTATTATTTTATCAACAGAGTTTTTGCGAAGCTTGGAGGTGGCCAATTTGAACTTTTTTTTGTAAAACTGTCCTTACTAATTAATAAAACAGCTTCAATTTTTGTCATGATTTTAACAACATTTCTTATTTGTACCTGTTAATAAACAACTGTGACATTTCAATTGTGCTATATCACTGTGCTCAGAATGGCAGGTAGATGCGATTTCAGAGTTTAGCTATTCAGGGTGCTATTTGAAAAAGAAAGTTGGAAGTGGCTCTTCAGAAGTGGAAAGAGTCAACGACTTTCCGGGGGTATCATCAGACGCTTGCCTTGGATGCCATGTCAATGTTTTTTTAATTTATGTTTTATCTGATCAAATAACGAAGATATTGCTATTGAATATTGAAGGACCGACTATGTAACTGCTAACATACCTGTCGACAAATTGCTTTAATGTCGGCAAAGTTGCCTTAATACGTTACGTGTCATAACACTTATTGTTCGTATATAATGTTCCCTCCAGTAGGGAATATAGTCAACAGCACGCGTTTGTACAATAGTGAACTTATACTCGAGTTCTCTCACTCCTGAAGAGTCCCAAACAGGATGAAACAGGTGTTTGTTTGCTATTGTACAACCTCTTGCAAATTTATAGCAGGCAATTCGAGACTGTTATTTTTGCCAACACAAGATAATTGAAGGATCGACTACGTGTCGCAACACTTATGGCCAAGTTAAAAGATTCAACATAAACATAAAACATTTATTTATAAAACCTGACCTTATTAGAATTGACAAGTCCGATCAAGTACAATGTCATAAAACAGAATTCAATTTAGAAATTTTTAGTAGTAAAATTTTATGTATATGAATTTTCAAATAAGATGCAAATTACAGCAATGAATACTTTAACCCTAGAATGCTAACGTACGTAAATTTTACGTGTACTAATAAGAGAATGTAACATAACTTCAGGTAAAAAGGGATAATCCGCTTAAGCGCCTAGGAATGCTATCCCTACCCCTTTTTAATACAAAAATGCTAAAACAGGTAAATTGTTTTCTATATTTTGAAGTTTGTGTTGCAATTTCTAAGTGTGTGCACGTATATTTTACGTACGTTAGTATTACAGGCAACCTTTTGAGTGACACTTATTATTAATTTTGTACAGAAAAGGGTTTAATTAATTCTAATAGCGTCATCTAGAATGTCACGTAAAAGAGAGCGCTACTATACTGATGAAGAATTAGATTATATTTTAAATGGTAGTGGTGAATTTTCGGGAGTGAAATAGAAGATTGTATAGAAACAGACACAGACAGTAATAACAGTGTTAGTGATCCAGATTTTATACCAGATTTGGAAAATGTGGAGAAAATTAAAGAAAAAGTCCAAAATTGCCGCACATTCTACTTCAATACAAGCGGGACCGTCAAAACCAAAATGCCGAAAAAATCAAATATTCAGTCAGTAAAACAACGTTAGAAAACCCCATAGTTCATTTTGATGCAGAATTTCTTTACGGCAAAAATAAATATAAATGGCATACTAAACCAGTTTACAACGAAGCAAGAAAGGTACCACAAAGAAATATTATTACAGAAAAAGCAGGACCGTCTGCTCAGCCACAAAGTCAACCGAACCCATTGACATTTTTGATATGTTTATAAATGAGGCTATATTGGATTGCATACTTGTACATACAAATGAAAAAATATCGGAATTGCGGACTAAATATAAGACGCCAAAAGCTACAGTTGCTGATGTTACACTACCAGAATTGAAGGCGTTACTAGGTTTACTTATTTTGTCGGCAGCTCTAAAAGATAATCATTTATCGGCAGACCTTATGTTTGATCCATCATATTCTGGTTCGAGATATAAAGCAACGATGAGCAAAGACAGATTCAATTTTTAATGTTCTGAATTGACAGCCTTAAACACAGAAAGAAAGCGTGACCAACTCTCTTATTTTTGCTGTCTGATGCTAAACATTATTACATTATTATTATTTATATATATATATATATATATATATTATTTATATATTTATTTAAAAAAAAAAAAAAAAAAAAAAAAAAAAAAAAAAAAAAAAAAAAAAAAAAAAAAAAAAAAAAAAAAAAAAAAATTTTCTTGATATTACACAAAAATTCCACACTCATAACGTGCATTCCCTTCCACCTTCTTGCATTATATTACACACACATACACATTACATTATTTATATTTTTATATATATAT
Source organism: Abscondita cerata (assembly GCA_030710515.1). NCBI lineage: Eukaryota > Metazoa > Arthropoda > Insecta > Coleoptera > Lampyridae > Abscondita > Abscondita cerata. The sequence goes on along the minus strand of JALBCR010004717.1, from coordinate 21 downwards.
TTATTTATATATTTCTTCTTT
>JALBCR010004716.1:25000-32704 GCA_030710515.1 Abscondita cerata | reverse complement strand
AAAATAGTCACATACATCCCTACTCATTCTTATGATAATTAAAACTTCCTCGAAGAATCAATTAATTCGGATTGCTTCAAACAATTCAAAAGATAATAAAGCAAATCAAAAAAGCAATCAAAAGGAGGTTCCACTAATTATAAGCATGGTGCAATTCAACTCTGCATCATTTTTGTATGATAACTATTCAACCACTCAGGAACATAATATTCTACTATATAATAAATTAATGCCAATGCAGCTGTACAAAAGTGTTTTGCTTTTGCTCCCCAATTTGTTCAGCTAATTTTTGAATGACATTATTTCTTGTTCTCATTTTTGTTTGATTTTTATTTTAAATGATCTTTGTAAATTAAAAACGTATCTAAGTCACTCCCAGATAAACCGGGTTAAACTTTGTCTGTTTAACTTTGTAATATTAAAGATAACATATTAAGGCTGTTCTATCACTTGGGACAATTTCAGATTTCTAGTAGGCGGTTCACTATTTTTATTTCTTGTTACATAAATAGCTATTTGTTGTTTCTTCTGTTTCTAAAACTGTTTAAAATGCACGTCATGTACAAAAAAAATTGACGTCAACAATTCAACAATATATTATTTATCTATTAATATTAATCGGCTTCCAAGTCTGGCCTGTTGCGCTCAGAAAAATTCGCCCGCGAGTACATTCATTTCACAATTCTCCAAGAGTTTTCAGTATTTATCGTTTACTTAATGTTAATTTTTCTCATTGATTTTTAAGTAAAAATTAAAAAAAGTAGGGTTGTCAGAAAATTATTATCTATGTCGCGCAAGAGTCGAAATTGGGGAGCTTATAGGAAATCCATTTTCTATTATTTTACGTTTTAATTAAATTAAATACAACAAAGACGAAAATAAAAAAATAATGGTTCCTGCACAACATAAATAATAATGTTAGCTATATGTTTGTGCAAAATCAGGAAAAAATTTCTAAAATAAGCGAGATAAATTTACATAAACTTTATAGTTCCATGAGAGAACAGACTTAAGTTTTCTACTTTCTCAATTACTTAAATGAAAACAGGAAACCTCTGCCTTTTTAAAATTAGGGTATAATTACCATTTTTGAAATAATTTTCCATATTACGCAAATCATCAGATAGCTTTCTTTCAATTTCGAAAAAATCAGGATGTTGAAATGAAATTGCCATATCATCGGCGTAGACAGAATTTTTGACATTGTAAAGAAGGAAGATCAGAAATACCTACATTAACAAGAATAGGTGTAAGAACTGTTCCTTGTATGACCTTGTTATCAAAGTTACGTAAAAATCGTACCAATTTGTAGAACTGCATGTGATGGTAACACCAGAAAATTAAAAATAACAAAATTGAAAATTCAGTTATTATAACTAGCGGTAATTAAGTAAATCTGTGACGTATTCTACTTTCTCTTCCAATCCGGGTTGCATACTATTTGGATGGTACATGTCCCGCGTCAAATCTACTCTTTTTAAGCTATCAATCCCCCACCATTTTCCAAATATGTACTTTGAATTCTGTGTGGAGTACTCATTGAACCTTTAGGGTGCGGGGAGTGGAGAGTATGAACTAAAGTTACTCCACCAATTTCTATTGCCTTGCAGGAATTGGGGTAGAGTAATGTTTAGGTTGGTAGACATTGCAATAACGTTAAAAGATTAGCTTTGTTCCCCTCTTTAGAGATCGCCACCTTCGGAAAGAGATTGTGGAAATGCGTGATTGTTGAAAACAGTTCAATTTTTAATGTTTTAACAACGTCACCACCTTTTGACACTTTTTTCTTTGGGAAAGTGAAAATTTTGACATTGTTCTTCTGTAATTGCTTAAATATGTTTGCCGTTCTGTCAATTAATCTTTCTTTAACAAACTTCTCATAGAGGTCTTTCACGTCTTTCTCGAGAGTTTTTAGTGCTTTTGGAGCGGTCCCTGAAAGTGACAAGGTATCATCCTACTGTTTATTTCTATAAGGTCTCTAGAAATTTCGTCAAATGGATTTCCACTGTAAAGAAAACATTCTCGAAATTTCATACAATTTTCTTTAAATTTTTTTTCCAATGAGTAATATTGCCCGTGATGGAATTTATTTTCTTTTAAGTTGTCTTTCCGAGAATCTTCAGAAGTCTTACACTTTCAATTCCTACAATAGTCTACCAAAAAAATAAGAAATCTGCGTAGAAGTTACAGAAGGATTTGAAAGAATATTCCAAGTGCATCAGAATTACTTGGCAGAAAATACATTCCGGATTCTTGAAAGATTTATCATTGTCATGTAGGGCAAAACTAGTATGGAGAGAGACATGAACGATGTTAGGCTGGATTTTTTCTTATCTAGAAATAAGGAACTCCCAAATATTCCTCCAACTTAAGCTACTTTACGGCAACACATTATACGTGCTGTTTTCCAAGCAGGACAAATTTGGGGCCAAGCCGAGAATTCTTCTCCAATCAATACATCTTATGCTGACTAGGGGGTGGAAGTTAACTGTCACAACTTAGACATCCAGTATAGTCCGATCTACTGATGGATATATGGTAAACTGAAAATTGTTCCTACGCAACTTGGTGCTCAACAGCTTGCTGTTCTTGAAAGCGAACTCGCATGTCTTGCACGCTTTAGTGCAAAAATATGCAAAGAGGATACTTACAATAAGTTTTCACAATAATCAAATAATGTAATTTTACAATGAAAATATAAACCAGTAGTTCAATGAACTAAAAAACGTTTCGGTTTTGCATAGTTCATGTATAGCCTTTAATACAATAAATATGTATGTAAATACTATTTATTCACTAAAATTCAGCAATATTTTGATAATTAAATTAAATTCAATATGTGCGATACCCTTTATGAGATTTTATAGCACCCTGAATATTGGTTTTATACCATATTTTCATAAAAACGTGTGATATTTTAACCGTGTTTAAACTCATTCGATAATTAATTTTATTATCTAAACAAAAATTCAGTAAAGAAATGCTCTATTTCCGGCCACTGTTTTTCAAAATTTTGGCTACCTCTTTTTATTAACTTCTGGGTAAAAACCGTTAAAGAGATGAAAACTTATGACAATTAAAACTTCCTCGAAGAATCAATTAATTCGGATTGCTTCAAACAATTCAAAAAGATAATAAAGCAAACCCCCAAATGAAATTTTCTCTCAATCACGGTCAACAGCGAATTCACGTTCTAGAAAATTTTGGGATAATCCATTTTTCCAATTGCTGTTTCAAATAAAATTTAAATTTATTCACTTAATTGATGTATTAGATCACATTGTTGGGAGAACTAGAGGATAAGAAAACTCAAGACTAACAAATAATTTATATTATTTGAAGTGAATAACAATATCAAAGATAAACATTGGTTACTAATTACTTATGAGAATTTGTACATAAATATTAAACATTTAATATGAGATTGTTAGTATAATGGAAAGGAACTATAATCTAATACTGCTTGTGTATTGTACCCTCTGCCTATATTGGCATAAACCCTCAAATTTACAACAAGTTCTAAAAAATATTCTTACCATGTAAAAATTTAATTTATATGGTAACTTCTACATTTTTTACTACATTGGTCCAATCAACTTTGGACGGAGTAAGGTAAAATGCAGGCGCAACCTGACAACCGCAAGGGCACTGGCAACCCATAATCCAACTAAAAGATCCTAATTTTGTTCCACACTTTGGACAATGGAGCTTTCCCTGTGTAGTCTGTGTAATGTTATTCATCCAAGAAATCGGCTCGATAAAGTAGGTTTTATTACAATATGCTTTGACTGGAGATTGTCCATCTTGATGTATAATTAAATTAGATTCCGAGGCAACAATACGTCTACATTTTTTGCAACGATACACATTTGGTTCAGGTTGAATTCTAATTAAACCAGGATCTGGTTTTATGAGATCAAAAAAATCTTGAGGCAAGATTTTTGCTTGTTTGACTTTGTCAGCAGCCATTCCTAAACGATAAAGCTTATACTTTGTATGATTTTTATCAATTTTATAACCCATTTCTTTGTACAACTTTAATTGTGATACAAAACCTTGATTTGGAAAAACTATGGACCTTTTAGATTTTACCATTTCAAAGGCCTCAGCATAAGACAACTGGTACTTTTGCATTACATAAGCAATAACAACTGTTGCACTTCTTGAAACTCCATAATAACAGTGAACTAAAACAACACCACTTTTCAGTCCGTCATCGATGAAATCTTTTGTTTCGTCTAAGTATTTTAATAAATCTTCTTTTGGTAAATCGCAAAGCTGTATGAATTTCGTACTCAAGTGTTTCAATTCTAATATTTGTCGAGGTAATGGGCAAGTGTCTATTGTTAATATATGAGAGATTTTGTACTTCATTATTGTACTGATATCTGTAGCAGCCGATAGATTTCCAAGTATAAAATTTGGTTCAATTGTGTTTAAACTTACGGGACCGGCGTGGAAAAAACGAGAATGCTTCTCTTGGAGCATCATCTGCTATGCTTTGGGCCATTTTCGTTTTTATTCTAGAATAAACAACATATAATGTAAAACCATATTAATATCAATAACATTCAATTTTACTAAAAATTCAATCGAACTTTTCCTAACCTCAATAACGTTGACACTTTTATTTATTGTTGAGATTGCAATATTTTAATGTATAGGGTGAGTCAATTAAATCAATATTACCTGTAGAACATATATTGTGAAGGTTTGGTTGTGTTTGCATTGAAACGAGCAGCTGCAGATGAAAGAAAATGCATAATTATTAATTTGAACTCAGTGTGTGTTTCTGTACCCTAAACATTTTATTTTCTTCCTAGAAAAGCTGTGGAAAACTTCGTTTTCTGGTGAATAAGTATGAGAATGGACGAGATAACAATTTATAGACTTTTTCAAGGGTTGTGAATAATAAAAACGTCATGTAACGTATTTTGATAAGAATTTTACGAATCGTATTTTTTGATTGCCCGTAAAAAATAAGGTATACTTTCATGAACGTTCCCTATACCTAAACATCAGAGTGTTCTGAGTTACATCGACTTTCTTAAAATACGGAGTATTAAAAATCAATATTTTCTAATCCAACAAATCATAACAAATTTACTCTTATGTCTAAATTGTTGAATATTAGATGAATGTATTCCACTATTAAATATTAAATATCTCTTTACAGAGTGTTCAGAATTTATAGGTTAATTATTGGATCATAATATTTTTTATTTATTATTTTATTATTATTAATATAATATATTAATAGCAGAAGTAAAAAAAATAATACAAAAGTTGATCAGTTAAATAATATTACATTAAAAAAAGCTTACTTTAGGAGTTGTTACATGACGGCTAAATAACAAAAAAAAAAAAGGTAAATAAGTCAATGGCGCTGTTCTTATTACTCATCGTTAATAATGAATGATCGTAATCTCAGTGCTTCATCCATATAAAAATATATATCGTTCAGAACCTGAAATAATAAAACTGCAAAAAAAGTTATAGTTGATTGTGGTGATTACTGTTAAACATTTTTCTAAGTAGTGACAACGAAGATTTTTATAAATAGGACATTAAATACAAATATGGAATAATGATTCAGGTAGTTTCATATTACACAGGGAGCAATCGATATTTGGATTAATTTAAAATGTCATTACGCGTTCGTTAATGGTCCATAATATGAGCTTTATTTTAAATGGAGCACCCTGTATTTTATTAATTCGTAACGTTTACAAAACAGTTCTCTATTGAATCGTATAAGAGGGTCACATGCCTATGTGTTACAGGTTTTGCGCAATTCACAATTCTAATTAGTTATTATAACATTTTAAGATATTTAGTCTGATAATCACATGAGTTACAAAAAGTCATGTTTCGTTTCGTTAAATGTTACATATACCTACAATATTTTTGAAAAATTCGTTTACAATAGGAATTAAACCTATTCCAAATTTAAATTCTAATCGGGTGTGATCGATGTTATTATGGTTACGATTTTCAAAACTAATGTCGAAACTCACAACTCACAAGTGATGAAAAATTTAATTTTTCGTAACTAGTTAAGAAAAGTAGATCATTTTGAAACTTACTTTGATTATGAAAAATGTCACATCTGTCACAGAAAACCCTAATACAAGTACAAACATTTTTTTGGATAATTTAGGGATCAGTCAAACGAGTTGGGAAGAATACTTAAGAGAAATCACTATCATCCGTAGCACATTTCAATACATCAGCATTTGACAGAAAACGTTATGATGAACTTTTAAATGTTTGTTTGTGGACTTTATAGACAATTATTAGCAGACTCTAATGTAATAAAATGACATTAACTCATTAGAGATTACGTTTTTTGTTTTAAAATCTCTCGCTACGGTTAATTTAAAGAAAATTTTAAATTGCGCAAAAAACTGTAACACTTAGGCACAGGACATCCTTATACCATTCGAAAGAGGACTTTTTTGTTAACTTTATGAATTAATAAAATACAGGGTGTTCTATTTAAACTAAGACTCATACATTTTACATATTGAATGTTCTTATAATCAACCTGTAAATTCTGAACACTATGTAAAGAGATGTTATTTATTTAGACGCAAGAGAATATTTGTTATGATTTGTTGGATTAGAAGATATTGAATTTTTAATACTCCATATTTTAAGAAAAGTCGACGTAGTCAGAACACTATGTGTTTAGGTGTAGCGAGCCTATATGAACGTATACCTTATTTTTTAAGGGTAGTCCATAAGAAAAATATAACTTTTTGATGCACCACACTTTTTTGGGACATACTGTATATTTTGTCAACTCTGAGATAAAGTTTAATTTTACACAAATTATCTATTATTTTTTTATAAAGCAATTTTATAGCAAGCGTAGGGCATTTTGAAGGTTAATCATTCATAGTTATTTGTATATACCAAGGCTGCGAAATACTCGAGATGATATCACCTGGGCCGCAAGCGGTCTCGGCTGTAACTATCCTCTCGACAGGAGACAGCAGCGACAAGATAGAGCGACAATATGCAAGGTTCAAGGCAAGGCACATGGTTCATATTTAAACAGAACAGACACCAGTATTAGAATGTAGGTGCAAAAATGTTTTCGATTCAGAATATAGCAATTCAGCTCATTATACATGCATCTCTAATTAAAACCGAAGAATAATTGTTAACAATGTATAACACCGTAGGTAACAGGCGAGTTTTACTAGTCGCACGCTCCTATACATTATCAGTTAAATTTTACAGATTGCGTCAATTATGACATGGCTAAATAACAGTCAATTTAATCAATATTTAGTTTTGTCGTTGTCAAGCTTCAGTTGTCAAGTTAAAATTTGCTATGTGGGATTTTCTTAATTTTAGAGAAAAGAGAAAAAAACAACATCAAAGTGGATTTTATATTATACTGTGTGCTTCTTGACAAACTTTTTTTAAAAGTGATTGTGTTTGTTGAAAAATAATCAATAAATTACGACTGCGCGGGGCTATATCCAAGCTCAAAATCTGTTATGTGGTATAAATAATTGTTTAGCTAAAAAAACACATGCCACATTTTGACTTGAAACGAACAGATTAAAATACATAGAATCAAATCTCTAAGACCTTCGTCTCTCAGGGTAGAGAAAATATTATTTGTACTTGTACAAGAAACCCCTTTCACACACTGGTATTGCTTCATTTTGAATCATATTTTAATAAATA
>JALBCR010004716.1:0-20000 GCA_030710515.1 Abscondita cerata | reverse complement strand
ATAAAAAGTTTTGGTTCTACAGGAGAAAAGCAGCCTGCAAATGAGGTAAAAAAACCTAAAATTGATACTGCCAAAATTGTGTCCGAAGCACATGACCTAGCAACCTCTAAGTCCTGTCATTGCCCCATAGATACCTGCAAGGGTTCCCACGAAGAGAATCTCCTCCTGATGAAACAGATGATTTAAATCCAGGTTTTTCCTTTTATCCTGAAAGTATTTAAAAAAAAATATTTGAAATCAGGGAAACTTAAAACCATGAATTTTTGCATGGTTTAGTAGTAAACCCGATTTGCAATGTTCTAGGATTGATATAATTTTTTCTTTTTGTTTCAGAAACTTAAAGATCTGGCATCTAAAGAATAGCTAATTGTACAAAAGTTATTAAATTAAATAATTGAATAGAAAACTCAAATTTATTATTTTCTATATCTTTATACCAACAAACTAGTAAATGGAGATAACAAGTAAAAACAAATGTATATATGACTGCAATCACAGCAGAAATGTAAAATATACAAATCGAAATACGTATAACTTATTTCCTAAGATTTAAAAAAATAATTTGATAAAGCAATAGAGAAGTAAGAAAAAATTTAATACTTAATCATACACAAATTTAGGTTCGTTTATTGCGCGATACAGTTTCTCTTTTTTCAGTTTATTCGGACATTAAATAGAAGCACGTTAATACTGAACTGCCAAAGTATTATTGGTACCAATCTGTGAGATGCTCGACGAAATTTAGCGCTTTCCCTTCATTACATTCATGTACAGTTATCACATCTTCAGATATCACCCGAATTCTAACATTAGGAAATCGTTACTCGTCCATTGTTACTATTTTTAAAGCGAACACATTTTCTAATTACATTATCATGAAAGAGTAAGTAATGAAATACTTTGACTACATAATATGTTTAATGATTTCATTGAGGTACTTTATTGACCGTTTGTGACATAATCTCTTTTAAAGTAACTTGTCTCTTCGTTCTAGGTTTTTTCACGTTTTTTATGTGTACACTCAAGTTATTCCTAGTATAATATCGACTTGTACCATTTAATTCCTCCTGTAACTTCTTGGCAAAGAGAAAATCATCTTCTTCTTGTCGTCTTTTCAACTCGTTTGTTTCTACGATGCTGTGTGGAAGTATGGCACCATTTGGTTTTGAAGTATGCTCACTTTTATCAAAACCAAGGCATGGAGAAGTGAAAGTGCGATTTTTCTTAGGAGACGTCGAAGGAGATCTTAATCTTTTTCGTTTATTAACAAATTTTGTTTCAAGTGGCACTTCCGTGATAGTTGTATCACACAATTTCGCACTGGGTTTACCCGAAGTTTGTATTAGAGAAATTTTAACAAGAGCAAAAGCAGATCCCACGTAAGAATGTTCAAATTTTATATCTCCCTTTGGAGGCCTATAAATAACATTACTATTAAAAAGTTTTTAACAACAAATAAACTTACCCTATAATAACTGTACTTGCAGTACGTACTACAGCAGGAACTTTTAACAAAGGAACCTTTTTGATGCTGTAGAGAACCTTTGCTCAATCGGTTTAAAGTGCCGACACTCTGAATCTATAGAATCGTTACTATCGGTAACATCTCCTTCCACAATTTTTTTAATTTTCTTGTTTAATGACTTGTCAAAAAGCTTACTAACATTTTGTACTGGTTTTTGACACAAATTTTTGCAAGTGTATTCTTTCTTAGGATGTACAGTGATGCTAACTTTTTGATTTAAATTCTGAAGCAATTTATCAATTGGCCCTTGTTTCTTAATACCAGAGCTCGAAGGTCCAGGGTCAAAACAATATTCTTGCGCTAATTTTTTTGCCACTTGTTCACTTAAACGTATATTTTCTTTGCGTACAATTTCTTCGTACTCATCTTGTTCTCTTAATTTTTTTATATATTCTTCGCTTGCTCTACTTTCAGCTTCGCGCTCTTTTAACAATTCCAAATTATTTTTTTTTCGTTGTTCTTCGTATTCGCGCCCGATTTCACCAGGTATACTTATACGATGCGGAACAACCACATCCTCCTGATACTCCTCGACACCATCAAGTTTATTTTTAACTTGTTTAGGAAAACTTTTTTGTATTACGTTCCAAAGGGCGTTATTTATCAATTTATTATCTTTTCTCGAGGTTCTTAACCATGAACCTATTCTTATCCTACATAATGGACAGACCAAGTTAGTGTTTGCGACTGTCCCTTCAAAACAAGATGAACAGAAGCCATGGTTACAGGGTAAAGATACAGGTTCGATTAGAATACTTCTACATATTGGACACAAAACATCGTTTAATGTTAAATTGTTGTAATTATTCGTTATGTTGATACTTCTTACACTACGTCTTGGTGCCATTTTTATTTATGTTAAGTTGCAGGGTCGGTAACAATCGGCACCGAAATTTACTAGATGTGATACCAACTACAAAATTACTGGCCGAAACAGTTTTTATCGACAAGTTTATACGTTGCACAGGAACGGCTTTAAGTTATCTCTTCTTGTTTGAAATTAATTATAGGTGGCAGTAATTCGTTTTGTTATAGTATAGTCTATTCTAACAATAATCAAATTAACGTCATCATGCTGGCTATAACATTATAGAGGGTGTCTCAATAGAGATATCCGATAAGGATAGGATTTTGAGACGAAAATTCATCTATTGTATAAATCGTTGGTCTAGTTTGTTAAATTGAGGCTTCTACCCCTAGGCTAAGCTCCCACTGATAATAGAACTGACAGCGGAAACATACCTATAATTTATTTAAATTTTCACTTTGGTATTGGAAGTAATTTTGGGCAAATATAAATCAATTCAAAATAAATACAAAAGTAAACCGGTTCGGTTTGTATAAACGTTTGCATATGAGTTTTATTTATAATATAGCGCAGATCCGATTCGATTTTGAGCATAATCTGTCGAGTCAAAAAGGCAGTTAGCTACATAGATTTTTCCATTCTTGAAATATGTGTAAATATTTATTTTACACGTTTTATCTTCAAATAAAAGTTTTTGTAATTTAGTTATACACAACTTTTGCATAAACTATTTTTTTATTACACTATGTAATTACTGAGACATGGCATCACATGACATTATTGTTTTAACGGTATATCCAAGAACATCAATTATACGAAAACAGTCATAAAAGGAAAGTAGTTAGTTTTTTCACTGTTTCTCTCAAAATTTTGTTAGTTTTAACGCAACGCTGTTTATTTATTTTATTTATTTATTTATTTGAATAATCGCCCAACAGGTTAAATTACCCACTTATAGGACAATATCTTAAACTTAAATTTATACTTTAATACAAACAATTTGAAAAATTAAAGGTAAAACTAAATATAACATATAAAACTACTTCTAAGTATTTTGAAAATAAGAACCTAAATCTCTTACATTAAGTGAAACTATGTCTACATCATTATCAATAGAGTTATAGTTATAACACATAATGAAAATTGGAGACTTGCACATAATGTTGTTTTTTTATCTTTTGAGCAAAATGTTTTTTCACTGCACCCTTTTGATACTCTTTTACACGTTTGTTAGTATAGGAACAATGTGGAGTTCTGCGTGAAAAGCTTTAAACTGTATTGCGCAAAATAACTTACTATAATGTCGTAATTAATAATGTTTAAAAAAAAACTTTCTTATATTTTTGTAATGTTATTGCAGTGTTGAAATATGCTTTTATAAACAATGTTGATGTGATGTAGAACAAGTTTAAAATGAAATGTTAATTTTGTTACTTTGTTCGAATGTTACAATACATATTGTTTTAATGTTTTTTGTTTAGTGGTTAGATTCAACAACCTTTACGTTTGGTTCTATCAGAAATACATCATCTCCGCCGGAATGTATAACGCCCAGATTGCATTTGAACTTCCGGAAGTTGCCGATAGGTGGCGATACGTGTTACATTACTATAATATTTTAGTTTTCTGTTATTTTGTAACATTCAATTTAAAATTAAAGGTTAATTCAAACAAACGGAATAGTATAACTAAATAGTATATAAAAACGTAAAAATCTGTTTTTAAATTATTGCGTTGTTTCGTCGTGTGGTAACATTATTTCGTGATATTCAATCAATAACGAACTGGAAAGCTAACGCATAACGCCATCTATCGGTGACTGAAGGAAACACTAACACGTATATAGAATCTACTGGTGGTATCTATGGGAAGTTCTACATTCCGAGGGAGATGATCTATTTCTGATTCTATTGATTAGTTTTAGCACTAAATAATTGAATTTTCTTCTCTTACTATTGTCTAGTGTAGAATGAAAGTAGGTGTGGTATAATGCTTTTTAAATGCAGAGGAAGTCGTATAAAAAAGCTCTTTTCGGCATAGTCTGTATTTATGGCTAGCTGCAATTTTTCTAATTTTACATTTTATATGGGTTTATTCCGCGGACTATCCAAAAACTTACATTTGCGTTTAATTTTACACCAAGAATAAAATCATGGTATATGTGATTGTTTTACGAGGCTAGTTCAATAAATACACGTTCGAGCGCTGTGAAACGATTGTTAGTGGAGCTATAATCGTACAAATTTGCGTAGGCCAGCGGCTGCTATATAGCTGTCTATTGTGACACATCCCTCGTGATATTCGTACAGGAGACAGTTGTTGTGCGCGTTTCATTATGGCAGGTCTTATAGTTGGAGCGTCCAAAACCGATTACCGAGCAGTCATACAGTTTCTGCATGCTGAGGGCAACACTCCAGTTCAGATTTATGGGAGAATGCAAAATGTTTATGGTGGAGAGTGTCCTTCAAAACCACAGTCGTGGAATGGTGTCGGAAGTTCACAGATGGGCGACAATCGACAGCGGATTTGCCAAGGCCGCATACAGCTAACATCATCAAATCACAGATGGAGCGGATGAGGTGGGAGATTTTAGAGCACCCCCTTACAGCCCGGATCTTTCACCCTGTGACTTCCATATCTTCGGACCATTGAAGAAGGCACTTAAGGGACAGCGATTCCAGTCGGACGCTCAAGTCAAGCAGGCAGTTTTGAAATGGTTCCGCGAACAGCCAATGGACTGGTACCACACCGGTATACAGCGTCTTGTGAAGCAGTGGGATGCATGTCTTTGTAGTAATGGCAATTTTGTTTAGTGTAAATAAACCGCTTACATGTACCACCGTTCGAACGTGTATTTATTGAACCAGCCTCGTAGATAAAAAAACTGAAAATTGAAGAACTATAGTAGACAAAAATACAAAACTTCAATGACTGTAAATCTTTTGATTTCTGAATAGAACAGTCTGCAAATATGACCTCGTAAATTTAAAGTTGTAGCACAGTTGTATCACTAAAAAAATAAATACGTATAAAAGGTATTTATTCTTTGTATCACTATCTTTTGTTCCCGGAAGTAAATCGTTTGGACTCTTTGCATTTTATAAACAACTCTCGGAAAAAATTCCCCTCTATAACGAGTACGCTTTTGACATTGAGGTGGATATAACGAGTTTTTTATTTGGTCTGAGATCGGTAATAGCGAGAAATTTTGAAAGTAGATCGGTTATTACGACAATGCTTGGAAGAAGCAAAAACGTGTAGAGTTTCAATTACAAGAATTTTATAGGAAATATATTTTGTCTGTAAATCACATTGTCTACTTATTTGTTCTCAGTCTTTAATAACATTTCATGCAGAGATAACTACCAGAAAAATGTCTTCTAGAACAAGAAAATCATTTTCTATCAAAGAAAAATATCAATAATAAAAGAGTTTGAAAGTGGTAAAAAGCAAAGTATGATCTGCAAAGAAAGACATTTGGCTAGTTCTACATTTGTAACAATTTTAAAAAATAGGGACAAAATAATGAGTGCAACCGGTGATTTTTCTGGTAAAGTGAAGAAATTACGTTGTGCAAAAAATGATAAACTTGATCAAGCCGTTCTTACTTGCTTTCGAGTGAAACGAGAATCAAATGTGCCCATAAAAGTGGGGCCATGCTAAAAGGAAAGAATTGGGAATTCTCCAAGTTAAAATGGTCAACTGGGTGGCTGAATCGTTTTAAAAGTAGACATAACATCAATTGCGGTAAAATATGTGGTGGGATCAAAACCTGACTGTCAAATGTTTGGCCCAAATTGAGCGAAAGATATGCAGAATACGACTTATTTAATGCTGATGAATTGGGCTTGTTTTACAAACTTACTCTAGATAAAACCCTCAAGTTTAAAAACGAGAATTGCAAAGGCGGCAAACTTTCCAAAGACCAAATTACTGTACTTGTTTGTGCAAATATGACGGGATCTGAAAAATGTAAACTGTTGGAGATAGAAAAGTCAGATAAATCTAGATGCTTCAAGGGACTACAAAGCTTGCCGCTTAGCTAACAATCAAACAGAAGAGCTTGAATGACAAGTGTTATTTTCAAAGAAAGCTTACGAAAATGGGACCGAAAATTAAAAAAATAGAAAAATCCTATTAATCATATAGACAACTGCAGCGCACATTCGCAAATAAAAAAATGTACAGAACATTGAACTGGAATTTTTGTCTCCCAATTTTACCTTAGTTTTACAGCCAATGGATCAAGGCATCATAAGATCTTTAAAATCCTATTATAGAAAACTGTTGGTGAAACGATTAGTTCAGGATTTAGAAGAAAAACAACAAAGTACAATTAGTCTTCTGGATGCTGTAAGCTTCATACACAAAGCGTGGACACTTGTAGAGGCAAAACCTATTAAAAACTGTTTTCAACAGACCCAATAGCACCAAGAGGATTTGAACGAAGAATATGACCTTTTGTTGGCAGAATGGATCAATTATGCAAATAGAAATTACCGTACTGAAGATGACACCTTTATCAACTTTAACGAAAACATTGTTACATGTGCCACTATAACAGATAAAGAAATAACTGAAGAAGTTTGCGAAAAAATGCAACTAACAGAAAAAAAGAAGAAGAGGAAGAGGACGCAGACGGTGACGTTCCAAATATTCAAAATGTAGAGCAAGCTTTAAGAACTGTTAGAGAGTTTTTGATAATGGGTGCTCCTACCCTTCACATGAGCTTATTTAATAACTTATGACATATTTAGAAAATGCAGTGGATAAAATCAAAATCCTTTCTATTCTAACAATCCAAAATTACAGATTTATTTCATAAATAAATTTTGTTAAACATTAATATTAATAAGCATTTTATTGATTAGTACGTTTATTCAGTATTTATAAACTGTTATAGTCCATGACTGTTTATAGCGAAAATCGATTATCGCGAGTAAATAGTTTGGTCCCTTGAGTTCTCGTTATAGAGGGGTTCTACTGTATTTATAAACGGTTTAATAAATTTGAATATCAACGGCAAAATACCATTATTGGCAGATGACACCAGCATCTAGCACTGAAAATGTAACGTGACTCAAATAGCTTAAGTTTAAATGCAGTAAAACCAAGGCCATGTATTTCAAAGGAAAATGATCCAATAGTGTTACATGACAATATTACTTACAATGGACAATGTGTACGTACTAAAACAATTAATTAATAAAGAATTTGAAAAGCGAAGTGGGAAAGTGTATGCGTTGTTCGTGGACATTAAAGCTGCGTTTGACAATGTGGACAGAGATAAATTGTGGGAGTTATTAAGAAAAAGAACATACAGGAGGATATAGTGAAGGGTATAGAGGACATTTATAGGGAAACAAAGTGCAGGGTAAGGTTAGAGGGGAAATTAAGTGAGGGATTTTGGACAAGTAGAGGATTGAGGCAAGGGTGTCCGCTTAGCCCGAGTTTATTTTCGGTGTACATAGGGGAGTTGGAGGATACACTAAAAGAACATCAAAGGGGAGGAATCGTGATAGGGAAGGTGAAAGTGTTTGTCTTGGCGTACGCGGACGATGTGATGGTGGTGGCAAAAACTAGAGAAGAAATGATTGGAATGATAGAGACAGTGAAGAAGTTCATTGAAAGAAAAACAATGAAAGCAAATGTAGGAAAAACAAAATTGTTATCTTCCAAAAGAAAGGGGGAGAAGAAGAAAAGAGGAATGGAAGTGGGGGATGAGGTGATGGAAGAAGTAGATGAAGTAGTATATTTAGGGTTTAGGATGAGATATGACAATAAGGACGAGGCACACATAAAGGACTTAGAAAGGAGAGGAAAAAGAATAACAGGGCAGGTGTAGGGTTTAGAAGAGAGGACATTTGGAAAGGATGTTGTGAAAAGGGGATGGTTATTTAAGAAATTAATAAGAAGCGTAATGATTTATGGGGCGGAGGTATGGGGATGGAATGAATGGGAAAGACTAGAGAAAGTGCAAGATAGATATTGGAAAGGGGTATTAGGGTGGATAGGGAGACACCGGGTATATAGTGGAAGAAGAAGTGGAAATGGAGAAAATAAGGATACACGCGGGGATGATAGCTATGAAGTATGAAGAAGGTATGGAGAGAAGAGGAGTGGAGAGATAGTAAAAAGGTGTGGGAAGAGATAAAAGATGGAAGGATTAAATATGGACAAGAAGCAAGGAGACTATACTATGAAAGAGGGGGTTATGCGAGAGAGGAAGTAGAAAGGAGAAGAAGAGAAGGGAGAGGAGTAAGAATAAGGGAAGAGATTAGGCAGAGATAGAGATACGCAAAAACAAGAAAAGGAAGATCAGGACGGGTAAATATAATAAGAAGTATGATGGATTGGTGAGGGAGGGATTACCTAAATACTTGAAAGGAGACATGAATTTGAAAAAAAGAATTGTGGCGAGGTTTAGATGTGGGAAGGAGGAGAGGGAAAATCGGTACTGGTTGGACGACGAGAAGAGGAAGTGTAGAATGTGTGGAAAGGGGTGGGAGAATTTGGAACACTTGAGTAGAGAATGTGAGGAACTAAGGGAAGAGGAAAACAAAGGGAAGAGTTATTAAGAGAAGGGAGAGAGGGGTTGCGATGGATGGAGGAGGTTATAAGAAAGGTGGAAATAGTAATAGGACTAGATAGGGTAGGGGAAGGAGAGGGTTAGGGTTTTATATTGTTTCATATTGTTGTATATTTATGGAATGGAAACCGAATTACTTTTGTAAATTTTTATAGAATTAAACAAAATAAAAATACATACATACATACATACATGACAATATTACTGTTACGATCTGCGGGTAATGCTGATGATGCTAATAAACTGCGATACTCGATTGTTTATTGTAGAAACAGAACTTACAATGCAGGCCTACAACGTAAATTTTAATATTTTATGTTACAATACCTAATTAAAGTTTTTAAATCGACCAAGTCTTTAGGTCTTATTTTAGACAATTTTCTGAGATTGTCGCCCTACGATGATACATTAGTAAATAAGTTGTATGCTGAACTTTAAACACAATCTACAGAAAACTAAATGTAACCACCGCTAGGATAACCTAGTTTACTACTTTCGATTCTCTTTTGGGATATGCATTATCGTTTTGGGGTGCCTGCTATAAAGAGAGATATAACATAATAGGTATTTAAATTACAAAAGAAAGCTATCCTCTAAATAAATTTATAGAAATATTTCTGATTGACAGATCATTTGTTGTTACTTTTAATAATAATAATTACCAATTTTAATTTACATAAAATTCAGAGATTTAGGGTATTTGGATTTATACATACGAATTGAGATCAACTTTTTTATATACTTACTGTATATATACTTATAATTAAGGGTAATTAACTTTTTTTTAGATGTGTCTATTTTATAAAGTAACTAAGAATTTTTTGAGATAAATGTATTTGCAATAATGCAATTTATTTCTATTTTCTATTATATTATGCTTTGTCAAAGAAATCTTGTAAATTTCAGTGACAATAAAGCTGTTTCTGATTTGATTTGAATAATATACTATTTTTTAATCTCCTACTTTATCATCGTGTTCGTTACGGTATTACAGTATTAATTCTGCTGTATTTTCTTTTTTGGCATTCTGTTTATGTTACTTCTTACTGGTTTTAAACGTTTGTCATTTGAATACTGGGTGTATAGTCAACATGGTCTTGACAATAATTGAATTTATCGTTTTCTTTTTGCCTATTCTTTTTAGGAATGTATTGAAAACACCATGTCCAGTCAGTGCCTGCACGGTATGCAGTCTGTTTTCTCTCCACTTTTTTCTATCTATTTTTTGATATATATATTTTAATGTAGATATATTTTGTGTTTCCTTCATATTTGTTCTATCGAATCTGCCATTTTTCTATTAGCGTTTTCTTTTTTTTGTTGGAAACACACATTTTAATTAAGAAGGCAGCTGCTGTAATCATGGTGAATGATCGTGGATCGTAGACTCACGTTCTTCAGTTTTATTCAATATGAATGCAACTGAAAGTAGGTACCTACATATTTATGAAACTTTGTCTACAAAAATGTTTTTTTGACTGCGGTTTTTCATTTTTGATATTCAAATTTTTAGTATCTTTTTCTTTTTTTCTATGTCTTTACGCAAAAAGAGATTTTTGAAATACATAAAGTTGCAATTTCAGAAGGGTTATTATCGATGTTTCTTCAACACTGAATCTCTCAGTAAGCCAGGTGAGTGTGGAAGCCACGAAACTGCTTGAGTTCGCCGCGAAGCGACTCTATAGTACCTAATTCATAATAATACTCGATTCTTCTAACAACAACAAATGCATTAAATTAATAGATTATACAGTGTGTCCAAGATACGGATGCACACCATGGGGATCTCGGTAACGGTGAGAGATACAGTGTCGGTGAAATTTGGAAAAAGTTGCCTACACAGGGTCAACATTTTGCTGTTGAGAAACTCGTTGAACTCGGCTTACTTCCGGAGATATTCGAAAAAAACCGAAATTGTGCCATTTCGTTTTCATTATATTCTGAAATTATTCGAAAAGTTACCAAAAAACTGAATCAACTTTGTCATTGCCACTCTTTCTGCTGTACAAGATGGCGTTTACGATTTTTTACAACATCGTTTCGTTGCGAACAAACCATCATCAACTTTATTGTTTCTTATAGCACTCAAAAAAAGTACACTCCGTATAAGAAAGCATTTTTTATTATGAATTCAACGATGTGCTACACAATATGGTTATTTGTGATTTTATTGAGAAAAAATAACGTTTTAGTAAATTTCTAATATTTTTGGTCTAGATGTGCGCTGAATGAAACCATGGCCGCGAAAAAATGAAATCTATTGTTAGTTCTGACAGAATTGATTCGATTGACATAGTAGTATCAGTTTAGCAATGTCTTTCAGTGAAGGTCATATTTTACAATGGAACACGTAAATTCCAATTCTTTTTAATAGGGTGAGTTGAAATAATTGCGGCAAACAGAAAATGTTGCTGCTCTCGAATGTTTTTGGCGTGACAGTACGGGTTGCTTGAATGAACCGTATTCTTTTAAATTGTACACCAAACGCCTAAATATGGAATTTTCTGGTTGTCTCCGTTTCGGGTACTTGATCAAATACAAGTGTTCGGCTTTTACAGAATTTCTCCGGCATGAAATGTAGCAGGACAGCATATCACATTTTTCTTCATTTGAAAACATTACTTGCTCCATTGTAAAATATGACCTACACTGAAAAACGTTGATAAACTGCTACTTTGTAATTCAAATTCGACTTAATTTTTTCGTTGGCATGGTTTCATTCACCGCACACTAGACCAAATTAATTAAAGGTTATTTTTTCTGAATAAAATCACGAATAACCATATTGTGTAGTACATTGTTGAATTTGTAATAAAAAATGCTTTCTTATACAGAGTGTACTTTTTAGAGTGTCATAAGAAAAGTTGATGATGGTTTCTTTAAAACAAAATGTTGTAGTGAAAATTCGAAAACGCCATCTTGTAGAGCAAAAAAGTGCTAATTACAAAGTGCATTCAGTTTTTTGATAACTTCAGAATATAATGAAAATGAAATGACACAATTTCGGTTTTTTTCGAATATCTCTGAAAGTAAGCCGAACTCGCAGTGAGTTTCTCAACAGCAAAATGTCAACCTCTCAAGTAGGCAAATTTTTTTTCAAATTTAACGGACTCTGTATCTCTCACGGTTTCCGAGATCCCCATGCTGTTTATCCTTATCTTGAACACATTGGACATATACATAATGAAATTATATTATATTATTTTAACAGCTGTTTGGTGCCAACGCACGCTCACCAATTCAGTGTCTAATTATTTTATCTTCAGACGCATATAGTTTTATTTTCATTCAAGATGAGTGTTAAGCAGTTGGCGAGATTTAATTAAAACGTGTTGGTTGAATGTAGGACATTTTTTTATCATGAACACTGATATTGTTGTGTATTTTTTGGTGGGAAGGTCGTTTCTGAGCGATCGTTAAAACCTGCTATTTGAGATATAAAAGTCCGAAGCAATTGCTCAGAAAATCTGCATTACCTGTAAACATTCCAACAGATTATAATTTAAAACCTACAGTTCATTCTTTTCCAAATCAAACTTATCGGTCATTGAGCCCTAAAGCAGCGTTTGCGTGTCACCAACGTTATTGTTAATGTGATTGATAAAGATGAAATTGATGTGATTTGGTATGGTTTAGCACGAAGCCGACTTATATTTAGATTGGAGTTCTCTATTTTTAACGTTATTTCAAACTTTTGATTTCATTTTGATTATTAAAGTTGACCCATATTTCGAAAATATTTGGTTGATGTAGGACAAAACATTAAATCTGTAAAGTAGAAAAGCACTTTTGAGAACATATTCTGGTTATGGAACAATATTGAAGACATTCAGGAAGTCATCGAATGGATAGATGTCTCAATACTTCAGCAAACTTTGTAGAATCTTGTCATTGGTTTGCTATATTCATATTAAGAATATCAAACAAATTGCTTTACTTTTAACATTGAAACACTATTTTCTTCTTCTAGGGGAGATGGGCCTAAAATGACATACTCGGGTAAAATGACATATATTATTTATTTCCGTTTACACTCGTGTTAGATCGCTGAAATTATGAATTGCCGACCAATCACCACGTGATAGTCGTACTCTGTTAGTTATAGACGTTAAGTGCAACTGTTTGTAAATTACGTTAACAAACGTATATGCGAGCTTCAATAGTTTTTGAGGTACACTTTTAAGAAAAGAAAATCAATATTTTTCATTAATTCTGGGAACTGTGGTGAGAGATAGTAAAGGTAAGACTGTTTATTATGTATTAACATGTTTATTTATTAGAAAAACTACTTAAAAAAATGTAAAATTTTGAACTAAAAAAATCACATGTTTTGGGTAAAACGACATACCTTCGGTCGGGGTAAAATGACATACTATGTCATTTTGCCCTGATGCATATTTCCCATACTAATATATCTTGCGCCAAATTATTTCAGAAATTGTAAAATGCTAATTAATGTACAGATGGTCGGAAAATACAAGAGGAAGACAAATAGACAAAGTTGGAGCAAAGAATCGATGGACCAGGCTATTCGGGCAGTAGAAAACAACGAAATGGGTTGGTTAAAAGCAGCGAAACAATTTGGTGTACCACAAGCTACCTTACGAAGGCGATGCAAAAATGGTAAGAATAAGATCGTTCAGGGTTCAACTAAAGGTCTAGGCAGATACCAAACAACATTTAGTGTTAATGTTGAAGAAGAACTTATTGATCACGTCAAATTGTTAGAATCTCGCTTTTTGGGTTGACTTCAACAGACCTCCGAAAACTAGCTTTTCAAATTGCGGAAAGTCATAATTTGGACCACCGATTTAACAAAGAAACCCGTATGGCAGGCTGGGATTGGCTAACGGGTTTCCGAAGGCGACATCCCGATATAAGTTTGCGAAAACCTGAAGCAACTAGTGCTGCCCGCGCTATGGGTTTCAATCAACCGCGAGTGAAATCATTCTTTGAAATGTATAGCAAAACCATTTCTGATAAAAAGATTAATTTCACCAGAATATACAACGCTGATGAAAGCGCACTTTCAACAGTTCAAAACCCCTAAAGTATTCGCTACTACAGGTAAAAAGCAGGTTGGTGCAATAACCAGTGCAGAAAGGGGACAACATGTAACTGTGGTCTGTTGCATGGGAACAACTGGCCATTTTGTGCCACCGGCTATAATATATCCTCGAAAAATTTAAAAAATGAATTAATAGATGGAGCTCCTCTCGGAACCATTGGGCTTGTACAAGAGAAAGGCTGGATGACTGGACCAGTGTTTCTACAATGGTTGCAGCATTTTTCAAGGTACGTCAAGCCTAGTACAGACGATAAGGTTCTCCTTATTGTAGATGGTCATGCCAGTCATAAGCATTTGGACGTTCTGGAATTCGCCAAAGCTCATGGTATAGTTCTGGTTTGTTTACCTCCCATTGCACCCATAAGTTACAGCCCCTTGATGTTTCATTCTTCGGTCCACTAAAACGTTCTACGATCAAGAAGTTTCCAAGTGGCTAAAGGAACATCCTGGAAGAGTGGTCACGCAATATCAAATAGGCTCATTATTTGCTGTAGCTTATGGGAGAGCAGCTACCATAAAACGGCGACTGGTGGTTTCGAAAAATGTTGGGCTTTTCCCAGTAATCCAAATGTATTTGAAGAACATGAATTTGCTCAAGCGAAACTACAAATCGCCCCATTACCGATGTTGCTCAATCAGAAGAAGGTTTGCCTCAACAAAGTCAAGGAAGGATGGAAAATCTTATGACTCTGAAAACACATTTCTGCCATTCATAATCCGATCACTCATTATAGTCCTAAAGCTGGTCCTTCATATTATATTCCTAAACCACAATCTGTTCTTCATGAAGATACAACCAATAAAACTTTACCAGCAAACAAACCTAGAAAACTTAGTAGAATATCAGAAATAAGTCCAATTCCTGAAGTATCCTTTGAGAAGAGGAGCAAAGAAAGAATACCCAGGAGCCGCTGATATGACTAGCACTCCGTTTCTTAACGAAACCCGAAGAAAAATTGCAGAAAAACTAGAAAAAAAAGGCGTAAGTCAGCAAGAGTTGTCAAAAAGCGAGTAGAACTCGAAGCTGAAGATCAATCTGAAGAAATTGATCCATTCCATGAGTCGGATGATGATGATGCTTCATGCCTCTACTGCTTAGAGCTCTATTCAATGTCGAAAAGTAAGGAAGCATGGATTAGATGTACAACATGTACGTTATGGGCGCATTGTGAGTGTGCGGGCGTTAGTCGAAAACAAAACAATTTATTTGTGAAATATGCGTTTAATAGAATATGTAATGATTTATGTACTTACTTAGTTATTTAAGAATTATTTGATAATCCAAAATTTCGATGGATTGCATTTTGTACGTGATGTAATTTTGTTTTTTCTTTTACGTCTGAAAATTTAAGTTTTTTTTTAATAAACATGCCATCAAAGTGGCTAACTTGGTAGTATATGTCATTTGCCCGTATATCTGCCTAAAATGACACAGTATCCATTTTTTTTTTCAAAATTATAAAATATAAATAGGGAGTTGTAAGTGCATATTTCTGTCATAAATAAACAAACAATATTGTCTAAACTCCTACTTCACAACCTGAAAACTAATATCACTCCCTAGTTTCTCTCAGGAAAGCAAAATGAAAATGGTATGTCATTTTAGGCCCATCTCCCCTACACGTTTACTTAAAACCCATGTGCATGTTATTTCATTGCCTTATGAATTTTGTTGTAGTTCTTCATCTTCTTTTTGCGCTTATTTGGTTCTTAAACAGACAGGTTGATAATTGATAGAGGTCCAACTTTTTTAAATTTTGTGGATTATCAATTTCTTAAAGTTAAAATTTTAAATCTTACCTAAATTTTACATTTGTTTCTTAAATCATTTTTAATATATTTACAACTAAAGAGATTCTTACCCATTCTAGAATACTCTAGATTTAGGTCACATTATATTCGGTAACATTTAAATAAAGCCAAAATACTATACGAAATAAAACTAAATAATTTTATTAATACTACAATTTAAATACATTATCTAATCCTAGAATTGAGAGGGTTTACGATCTTCCCTGCCATAGCGAAACGTGTATTTCCGAATCCATGACGAAATATAAGAACGGATGATCTGCATTAAAAACAACCGGCCCTCGCCTTTGATAGACTTCTGAAAGACAGTGATTATTACCTCTCGGTTGATTGAAGAGATTTGATTGCTTAATCGTGCAATCCAAACAGGATAATTATGTTTTATTAACGCATAAAGGATTTTGTAATTGCACTAAAGCGGTACTAAGTGCAAGGTTTCAGGCCTCGCAAGTTATTTTATCATTACATTTTAATAGGTGACATTCTTACCGTTATTGTACAGATTTGTTGAATTTACATACTTCTGATTGTTACTGTAATGGCTTGTTCTATGTTCGTGACGTAAATGTTTTCGGCACTTGTCATCTTGTAAAAATCTGCACGTCTTGGTTCAAAAACAGATCTAATACCCAACTAAAACTAAACCATCATATGAATTACAACATTTTTAACTCACCTTTTGAAGTGTAGGGGTTAGTATTGCAAAACCTTTCAACGTAAAACTAGGTATAGTCGTTTTCACTCGTAGGTTGCAAATTGTAAATAATTTGCTTTAAAGTTGTACTCATTATGTTGCCTATTAAATTATCAACGCCGGTTTCATCAATCGGCAGGATTAAGAGCAAGTAATATTTTGTACTATCTAGAGGAAAAGTAACCGCTAAAGCGTTTAAGTACGAGATGTACCTGAAGGGCAGAACTGTGTCATAAGTCATAAAGCTGATATTGGATTCGCGAAATCTTCCATTAACCAAGAACGTTTTTGGTTTTATCGGTTCATATCTTGAAATTGTATGTGACGATGCTTTAACGTCGTGGTACGTTGCTATAAGATAATCTGAGGGTGATCTATTTGGACGTTTGGGGTAGTATTTAATTGGTGTTGCTTTGATAGTGGCTGATAAATTTAGGGTTGCACTACGTTTTTTTTTAGATGTTTCTTCGAATGTGGTACTCGAAATTTTGTAGTGTCGTCTATGGTGGTGGCCGTAGTATCCGTAGATGTAAAGTCTAGTGTTGTACTTAATAATGTTGTTGTTTCAGTTAATGTGCTCGCTGAAGTTGTAGTAGTTGGTGGAGCTGTTGTAGTACTTAAAAGTGATGTTTTCAATTGGCGTTAAGGTTTCAGATTGAATTGATGTTGTAGGTTGTAGTTCCAATTTCTGTTGCGGTTGTACTCGGGATGGCTGATTCTACCGTTGTAGTAGAGGTTGTATCAGTGGCGCGGAGGTTGTAGTAGTAGTTGAGCTAGTAGATTCTGCTGTGAAGTTATTGTTGAGTATTTGTGGTTGGAGTTGTGCTCTGTAGTAGTACTTGTAGTTGGCGTTGTTGCTTGGGGTGGTTTTGATTTGTACTCGTAGTAGTTGTTGTAGTTGGCGTTGTTGCTGGTGTGGTGGTTTGAGTTGTACTCGTAGTAGTTGTAGTTGGCGTTGTTGTTGTGACAGTGCTTATTGTGTCCGTTATAGTTGTAGTTGGGATGTACTCGTAGTGGTAGTTGTAGTCGGCGTTGTTGCTGGTGTGGTGGTTTGAGTTGTACTCGTAGTAGTTGTAGTTGGCGTTGTTGTTGTGACAGTGCTTGCTGTGTCCGTTGTAGTTGTAGTTGGAGATGTACTCGTAGTGGTAGTTGTAGTTGGCGTTGTTGCTTGTGTGGTGGTTTGAGTTGTACTCGTAATAGTTGTTGTAGTTGGCGTTGTTGTTGGTGTGGTGGTTTGAGCTGGCTTACTCGTAGTAGTTGTTGTAGTTGGCTTTGTTGTTGTAACTGTTGTTTCTGTTGTAGTAGTTGTTGGTGTTGTACTCTTAATAGTTGTTGTAGTTAGGTTGTTGTTCTTGCTGTAATAGCGCTTATTGTGTCTGTTGTAGTTGTTGTTGGTTTCGTGGTTTGAGTTGTACTCGTAATAGTTGTTGCATCTTGGTGTTGTGGTTGTAACAGCACTAGCTGATTCTGTTGTAGTAGTTGTTTGTGTGGTTATGGTTGGAGTTGTTTTAGTAGTTATTGAAATTGGCGTTGTTGTTGTAACAGTATAAGTTGGTGTTGTAGTTGGAGTTGTACTTGTAATAAAAAGTTGTGTAGGTGTTGTTGTTGTAGCAGCACTAGTTGTTGTTGGTTGAAGTCGTTTTAATTGATGTTGTGGTTGAAAGTGAAGTTATTCTGGGTTTGGTTGAAAGTAACGTGGTAGTAATAGTACCAGTTGTAGTTGGTGTAGTAGTTCTTGGTGTTGTAGTGCTAGGGTCAGTTTCTCTTATTTTTTCTGTTTCGGTAATTAATGTTATTGTAGTCCGCGGAGTTAAAATCGTACTTGCAGTTGTAGTGGTAGGAGTACTTGGAGTTGTAGGTTGTAACGTGGTCTCTTCCGTTATAATACCTGAAACTACATCTGTTGTCGAATACTCCTCCAGTGTACTTTCGGTTTTAAAAGTGTCGATTCCATTTGAAAATTCCATTTCAGTTGTAATTGTATGATTAGCTTCTGAGATATTGTGTCCAGTTCCTGATGTTTGGGTTGTGGTAGTGTGTGTAGTCGTCTTGTTTTTTTCGTAATTGTAAGTGGTCGAAGGCGATGGTGTAGTCGAAAAGTCAGGAAATAACGCCGAATTGAAAGTGTCAACGTCAAAACCGTAAAATTTTAATATTTTCTCGTAAGAATCATTTAACGTCACATTTTCATGACTGAAGGTTAATCCCGCGAGAAACCCTTCTTCAGGTATAAAATAACTCTGCAAAGAAAAAAATTATTAATTTAGTTTCGTGATTTGACTTGGTTAAGTGTACCTTTGGGTGGCGCTGAATGTCTCTCAAACCAATTCTAGTTACGTCAACTGTATCGGCAACAGAGTAGCGTCTAAGATTTCTTTTAAGGCCCTTCCTTGTAAACCTTCTGTCAATGCGACTAACACACTTGTTGCTCCATATGGAGAGATTGCGATATTATTTTCATTATTTTGATTGTGTGTCTGCAAAAAATTAGCGAATAAGTATACACCTAGACAATGAGACAATGAAGAAACGAAAGAATGAAGTAATGATCGTTTTATTCAAGTTTTTATTGACTGTTTGCAAATTAATAAAAGCCTCATTCTTTAAACGTAGATATTGAATGTGCATGTTAAAGGATTGTGTAGTTTTACTCTAAATGCATATTTTCGATTATAACATGGCGACTAGTGATAAAATTATTATCGATATATTATTAGTGAAATTGAGCTGGAGAATCTACTAGTCACTTGGCGATAGTATAGTAACTACAATGTATGAATTATATTGTCAAATATAATACAAGTGAAATTGTGATTAATTAAAAGTACCGTTTTGGTTTTAGTTTCATTTTTCCAGATCTGCTCTATATGAACGATTTCTTTATTTTTGAACAGGAACTGCCCGAGCGGCATGATGGGCGGTAAATTACTATTAAATTTCAGTCCAAGCTTTGAGTAAAGAATACGGCTGGGGTTGTGTGGTTTGAGTTAGAGCTTTCAACTTCAGCTAGGAAAGCAAGTGCTGCTAATTTTTTTTATCGAAACACTTACATAAAGTGATGACCAAAACTATATAATGCGAAAACTCTCACATGAACACCGGGTGAGCACACTACGCGTTTGCCACGGCAACCATAGTAATGCCACAGCATAATAAGCATACGCATCAGTAGAGAATCTTTCCAACGGCATCTTTGAATATGATCTTCAAATGTGTCATCGGATTAGTCGTAACATTAATTTTATTTCTAACATAAATTAATCAAAATGTATATAATTTTTAAAATAATCAATTGAATTTGTTTTCAATAAACCGATTATGTTTTGTTGAGGATCGTTTTACAGGTTTGGTTTTGGTGGGTGGGTTTATATAGTTTCCCCACCACTTTTAACATAAAGCAAGGACCATTGCATATTTAGGGATCAAGATACGCTGCTGTAGCTCCATTATACTATGGTAGGTTTTAATTCTTAGCAATTGTCGCAAACTGAACGAAGCACACTG